>CAUYUJ010015346.1:0-62500 GCA_963575745.1 Prorocentrum cordatum
AAGAGAGCCCCGACAAGCCAACATCGTTGATTCCCAACCATCCTGTGGTGTTGGGTCCTCGTTTTGAAGAGACGGTGCCCCGCGTTCCTCTCCTCCTTCCTCCTCCCCCTCCTCCCTCCTCCCCCTCCTCTTCTCTCTTCCGTCAGCATGATCATCTGCAGCATCATCCTCATCCACATCCTCATCCTCATCATCGTCTTCATCATCGTCCCCACCGCCCATGTCGTCACACCCCTCACACGTTTCGTGGCCCCATAGGGAGCTCCACCGAAGGTCCCACTGGGGGCGTCCAGGACAGCGTTTCGTGGCCCCACAGGGAGCTCCACTGAAGGTCCCAATAGGGGTGTTCGCATGCGTCTCCCCCACGCAGGACAGCGTTTCGTGGCCCCATACATAGGGAGCTCCACCGAAGGTCCCAGTAGGGGTGTTCGCATGCGTCTCCCCCACCCAGGACAGCGTTTCGTGGCCCCATAGGGAGCTCCACCGAAGGTCCCACTGGGGGTGTTCGCATGCGTCTCCCCAACCCAGGACAGCGTTTCGTGGCCCCATAGGGAGCTCCACCGAAGGCCCAAGTGGGGGTGTTCGCATGCGTCTCCCCCACCCAGGACACTGTTTCGTGGCACCGTAGGGAGCTCCACCGAAGGTCCCAATAGGGGTGTTCGCATGCGTCCCCCCCTCGCAGGACAGCGTTTCGTGGCCCCATAGGGAGCTCCACCGAAGGTCCCAGTAGGGGTGTTCGCATGCGTCTCCCCCACCCAGGACAGCGTTTCGTGGCCCCATCGGGAGCTCCACCGAAGGTCCCAGTAGGGGTGTTCGCGTGCGTCTCCCCCACCCAGGACAGCGTTTCGTGGCCCCATAGGGAGCTCCACCGAAGGTCCCACTGGGGGTGTTCGCATGCGTCTCCCCCACCCAGGACAGCGTTTCGTGGCCCCATAGGGAGCTCCACCTAAGGTCCCAGTAGGGGTGTTCGCATGCGTCTCCCCCACCCAGGACAACGCTTCGTGGCCCCATGGGGGGCTCCACCGAAGGTCCCACTGGGGGTGTTCGCATGCGCCCCCCCCACCCAGGACAGCGCTTCGTGGCCCCATGGGGAGCTCCACCGAAGGTCCCAATAGGGGTGTTCGCATGCGTCCCCCCCACCCAGGACAGCGTTTCGTGGCACCATAGGGAGCTCCACCGAAGGCTCCAGTGGGGGTGTTCGCATGCGTCTCCCCCACCCAGGACAGCGCTTCGTGGCCCCATGGGGGGCTCCACCTAGGACACAGGTTTGCCTGTCCCCCACCCAGCATCACCTAGGGAAGCGTTGCGAGGAGGAGGGGTAGGAGGAGGAGGAGGAGGAGGAGGAGGAGGAGGAGGAGGAGGAGGATGTGGAGAGAGGAGGAGGAGGAGGAGGGGAGGAGGCGGATAGGAGGGAGGAGGAGAGGAGAGTGAGGACAGAAGAGGAGGAGGAGGAGGAAGGGAGGGGTGTCATTTGGGGCAACATCTCACAGGGCTTTCGTTGCCTCATTGGGAAAGCTTCACACCTGGATGAAGGACATCGCGGACTCGAGCTACGTCATGCGGGTCAAGTGGCGGAGGCCGCGTGGTGGAGACCTCGTCTTTGTCTTCGGCGTATGGAGGACGCTTCCGGGCCCCGGGGCCATCAGAAATCGTTCCGGGGGAGAGGGGGGAGGAGGAGGAGGAGGGGGAGGAGGAGGGGGAGGAGGAGGAGGAGGAGGAGGAGGAGGAGGAGGAGGAGGAGTAGGAGGAGGAGGAGGAGGAGGAGGAGGAGGAGGAGGAGGAGCAGGAGGAGGATGCGGAGGGGGAGGAGGAGAGGGGGGGGAGGGGTGGGGGCCGATAACGGCAGGGCAAACCTGGCGAAGGACCCAACCATATGCAATTGTGAGTAACGCGTTGTGGGTGCCGCTTTCGGTGGGCCCCGAAACGCGTGAGGGGCGTGCCGTAATGGGCTGAGGGAACGCAAGCGGGCGGTCCCACTGGGGCCTTCGGTGGAGCTCTCTGTGGCGCCGCGAAACGCTGTACTGGGTGGGGGGGGGACGCATGCGGGCGGTGCCACGAGGACCTCCTGCTCATGCGGGCGCCGCGCATCGAGTTCTTCCTGGCAGGGCCGCCGGAGGGCTTGCGGAAGCAGCTGGAGCAGTTTGCTGCGCGCACGAGGCGGTGCAGAAGGGAGGCGACGGCCCTCGCCAGGGAGCTGGGCTTCACCGAGTTTATCCGCGAGGCTTGACCTGAGGAGCGGCCCGCCCGAGCCTCGCCGTCTCTCGACGGTCTGACTGTTTGGCTTCGCGCCGCGGGCAACCTGCGCGCGTCGCTGGGACCCTCTCGGGGCGACCAGCGCGCGTCCCGGGAATTTCGCGCTGCGCTCTGACCAGAGCCTCGCTCGCCCCCGTCGTCTCTCTGCCCAGCGGCCACAGGCTTGCCCGCTATCAGCCAGCCTGCTCGCTCTCCCCGCTGCGCACAGCGGACGACCTGCGCGCGTCGCCGGGACCCCTTCGGGGCGACCAGCGCGCGTCGCGGGGATTCCGTGCGGCGCCGCGCCAGCAGCCATGGACATCGGCGCGCACAGGCAAAAATGCAGAGAAGAAAGGGAAGGAAGCGGGCGCGATCCTCGGGAGGAGCGTCCACATTTATGTACGTAGACTGATTCGCACGCAGACTCATTCACAATCAGACTCACTCGCGCTCAGGCTCGCCCGTTCTTAGCCTCTCGCACTCAGACCGACCGTCTTTGTTCGTATTGTGTACCCCGTGACGAATTTCGGCACGCCCCTCGCACGGTTCGTGGCCCCATAGGGAGCGCGAGTGAAGATGGTATTCACAATTGCGGTATTCACAACTGCACATGATTGGGTCCTTCGTCAGGCTAATTTTTATTGTTTTGTTTCAAGGATTTTGGCCTTCTCGCTGTTTCGGGGTTCCGACGCTCCAAGGCCGTCCAAGAGTCTCCCAAAACCGCTTCAAGACGGCCGAAGAGGCCCCCAAGACCGCCCCAAGACGGCCCAAGAGACCCCCAAAATCGTCCCAAGACGGCCCAGGAGAGCCCCAAGATGGCCCAGGAGCCGCCCAAGACGGTTCCAGGAGTGCCCCGACAGGGCTTCAAGACTGCCTAAGCGAGCCCAGCGGTCCCCAAGAGGGCCCCGCGAGGCCCCAAGAGCCCCAAAGAGGCCCCCAAGAGCCTCCCCGAAGGCCCCCAGAAGCCCCCAAGAGGCCCAAAAATGGCCCCCAGCGCGCCCCAAGACGCCTCCAGGAGAGCCCCACAGGCCTCCGAGAGGCCCCCAAGAGGCCCACTGGAGGCCCTCAGAAGGTCGTCCCCGTCATGTTCCCGGAAGGCGGTCCGGGAACATGATTCCGCGCCTTGGAGGAGTATTCTGCGCTTTCCGAGGCGCCTTCCGAGGCGCCTTGGACGACGTACGTATGTTTCTATAGATTGTCCTTCTCCTGTGTACACAATCCTACATGTCTTACGTATGTTTCTATATATATATATATATATATATATATACCCCTCCCCAAGCCCTCCCGTGCCATTTCCTGCTACGTATTTCAATTTCTTCCGTGTATATATATATATATATATATCGGAGTAGGGCCCCGGGGCGGTGCCTGTCATCTCCATGGGGGGTGCAGGGCGCCCCCGGGAGCGTCCGAAGCGTCCCGGAGGGCCCCTGGGACCGCCAGGAACAGTTCGAGACCGCCCAAGACGGCCCGCGAGCGCTCCAAGACGCGCATAGATAGCCTCAGGAATGGCCAGGAAGGCCCGAAGACGTTCCAAGAGAGCTCCATGAGGCCCCGAAGGCATGCCAAGAGGCTTCCTAAGAGAGCCCCGACAAGCCAACATCGTTGATTTTTATTGTTTTTTTCAAGGTTTTTGGCCTTCTCGCTGTTTCGGGGTTCCGACGCTCCAAGGCCGTCCAAGAGTCTCCCAAAACCGCTTCAAGACGGCCGAAGAGGCCCCCAAGACCGCCCCAAGACGGCCCAAGAGACCCCCAAAATCGTCCCAAGACGGCCCAGGAGAGCCCCAAGATGACTCAGGAACCGCCCAAGACGGTTCCAGGAGTGCCCCGACAGGGCTTCAAGACTGCCTAAGCGAGCCCACAGAGAGTGGCGGGAGTGCGCAGATGGGGTCGGAGGACCGCGCCGCATCGCCGATGCGTCGGCGCGACGTGGACCAGAGCTCTCTGGATGTCCGCAGACCTCCGTCGTCTTTTTTTTCGAAGCGTTGCCCCCCCCCCTCCACACGGGTCTCGACCCCCTCCAGGGGCATGTTTTGTTGTTCCAAGTCCAGTTTTTGATTATCCCGAACCCCTGAGAGGGCCTTAGGAGGTGGAGAAGGAGTTGGAGGACGAGTAGGATGAGAAGGATGAAGACGAAGAGAAGGAGGAAGAAGAGGAGGAGGAGGAGGAGGAGGAGGAGGAGGAGGAGGCAGAGGAGGAGGAGGAGGACGACGACGACGATGACGACAAGGTCGACGAGGACGACGTGGATGCCGAGGAGGAGGAGGAGGAGGAGGAGGAGGAGGAGGAGGAGGCGTACGATGAGGAGGAGGACGACGACGACGACGATGACGACAAGGTCGGCGAGGACGACGTGGATGCCGAGGAGGAGGAGGAGGAGGAGGAGGAGGAGGCGTACGATGAGGAGGAGGACGACGACGAAGAGGATCAGGAGGAAGCAGCACGAGGACGACGAGTATGAGGATGAGATGGAGGAGTGACAGAGCCATGCGTTTGAATCCACCTCGCACTGGTGCCGCTGTGGGCGGCTTACCAGTTCTGCTCTGGGTGAAGGCGTTGCAGCCGACTGCACTGCCTTCACCCAGAGAGAGACCAATTGTATCTCACGACGCCGACGACGACGACGACGACGACGACGACGACGACGAGAATTGCCGGAATCCGCCACAAGTCGACGACTGGAACCCTCCAGGGGTCCACTGTGGCCAGTTTTCCATCTCGGACCGATGTTTTGGAAGCCCAGGGACCCGCCGGAACGGGCCCCAGGAGGTGGACAACACGGGACAAATTGGTCGAGCTTCGCTCGATCGATCAACGGCGACGAGGCAGAGGATTGGCTGTGTGCCGATGGGGGGGGGAGGGGACAGGACTTCTCAGAGGGCGGCGGGTTTTTTCATACGCCGTATGAGAAGCCACGCGTGTCTTCGGAGAGGGCTCAGAAGGCTGCTCAGAAGGCCGGGGGCATTCTGAGCCTTCTGAGAAGGCCCGTCCCCCCTGACTTCCCCCCACGTGCGCGCCGCCGACTCCGGCTTTCGGGTGCTAGCTCAGGTCTCTGGCGGCCGTTCGGGTCGATCCGGATACCACCAGAACGCTCTCGGCGAAGCGCAGCTGCTGGAAAGCACCCCAGGGGTGGAAAACTTCACATCAAACTTCCAGTTGTTTTTGACACCCCCTTGGGCCCATTTAGGACTCACAGCGTCGTCGCAGTTGCTGTGAGTTGGCTCCAGAAAAGCGCGCGCGCGCCCGCCCGCCCGTCGGCCGGTCGGCCCCCCCGCTTAGAATGTGTAGCTAGCTCGAAGCTCAACGGAGATTGTACCACGCCTCCGCCTCCTCCTCCTCCTCCTCCTCCTCCTCCTCCTCCTCCTCCTCCTCCTCCCTCCTCCTCCTCCTCCTCCCCCTCCTCCTCCTCCTCCTCCTCCTCCTCTCCTCCTCCTCCTCCTCCTCCTCCTCTTCCTCCTTTTCCTCCTCCTAACTTCCCATCCTCCTCCTCTTCCTCCTCCTCTTCCTCCGGTAGGTTTGCGTCGTGTCGACTCGCGGCGACCCCAGCGCGGGCGTTCAAGGTTGAACGCCGCCGGCGGCCCAGAATCGATCGATGTTGAACGATCGGACGTTGCGGCAGCGGCCGATCGTTCAGGGTTGAACGATCCCTGCGGTGTCAAAAACCAACGCTGGGGTCGGCACGACACGAACCTGCCGTACATCACTTCCACCGAGGGTGAACCTGAGCAAGAGGCTTCAAGGAGACGACGCAGAGTTACCTATCAATATGGTCAGGGATGTGCCAGTGCCAGCGAAGGACTGGCAACGCACTCTTCCTTCCCTGGGCCAGCGATGCAGCTGGACCGGGGTATACGATCGAGGTCGGGTCGGGGAGGGCACCCTACACCTCAGGCGATGCTTAAGAAAACTTAAGTTTTCGGCCAGAGTCTCGATTATTCTTAACGTTTCAATGTAAATCTTAAGATGTTGATAGAAATCTTGGGTTTTTGTTCAAGTTCTGAGACTATGAATTTCTTAACCCATGATTTCTAAAGCATTTCGCAGGGTGTAGTGTTCTTCGCGGTTGTCCGACGGTCTGGCGCACCCCCGGCGGGAGGGTGCCTTTGACTGTTCTGGGGCGTCTTGGCCGGCGGAGGGCCCCGGGGGGCCTTCTCCTCAGCCTCCTCCTCCTCCTCCTCCTCCTCCTCCTCCTCCTCCTCCTCCTCCTCCCTCCTCCTCCGCCCGGGTCCGGCTGCGCGGGGGGGGTCGGCCCGAGGGGGGGGCGTGCTGACCCCCCCGTCGCCCGTGCGACGCCGAGAGGGGGCCCGCGCCCCGCCCAGGAGCGCGCGGAGGTTCGCACCCCGGGAGCTCGTCGCGTAGTTTGCTGTCGGCGACGCGGCGCCGATTCCAGCTCGATGTTCCCTCCTGAACTGGTCCCCCCCGTCTTTTCAGTGTCGGGATCCCGCGAAGGAGGGCTGTGCCCCGCGCCGTGCGTGAGTCCGATCGGTTTTTGCATCGAGCTGCCCAAAACAGGTGCCCCCCAGCCGATGGCAGCTCCCGGTGGGAAACGATGGGTGGGGATGCGGGGGCGTCAGATTTCGGCAGTTCGGTGCGCCAGCGGGTCGAGCTCATGCCCCCTCTCAGGGTCACCCCCCCCGTTTGGTGGATCCCAGTAGGCCTCCCAGATTGGGTCCGAGTAGATGGGGTCGAAGTATCGCGCCGCCTCGCGGATGCATTGGCGGTGCGGTCCGATGTGGGGACCGATAGTGTCCATGCTGGCGTCGCCGATGCGTTGCCGATGTCGACGTTGCATCGCCGACGCATTGCCGATGCATCGCCGATGTATGGGCAATGCATTGGCGATGCGGCGCGATCTCCCGACCCCATCTATTCGGGCCCCATCTAGGAAGCCTCTAATCGTTGCTCGTCACTCTCGCTTTCCCCATGGGTGTGCCGCCGAAAAGAGGCAGAAGAGGCAGAGGGCCACGTGGGCTCGTCCAAGGAAGCTTCTCGGCACGGGGAACCAGGGGGGGGAAACTCGGGGCCTCCAAGCTCCTGACACTCCACCATTCATGGCTCGAGCTATTTGGCGATATCGTGGGCACTTTTCGTTTTGAATTCGCAGCAAGAGCAGAACGACGACGGAACGAATAAACACGACTACGAAACGAGAGTCGCTGTATAGCTCGAGCCCTGCTCCAATCGACTACACGTAAGAGTGGCCCTTCGCCGGAGTGACCTTTGGTGCGTGCGGTCTCATCATTGGGGTCCCTCCGATCGCTGAGCGCGGTGCGATAGCACCTGACTGCGCGCTTGGATTTGACCACCTTGCGTTCTCCCTAGCCGGCGCGCCAAAGGTCACTCTTGCCCAGGGTCGCTCTTGAGTGTATCAGGAGGAAAAGAAACACACAGACACTATTAATCTTCGATTTCCCCAAAAAATATATGGGAAAATATGGGAAGTGGGCGGGAAGACAGAAACCCAGAAAATATAGGAGAATATGGGGAATCTTTTTAGTTTTGTGTGTATTTTTTGCGTGTCCCAGGGCCCCTTCAGTGTAGCCGGTCCGAGGTCCTGACATTCCAGCGGCCACGAGGGGAAGCAGAGGCGGCAGAGGCGGCAGAGGGCCCAGGGGCAGTGCACGGCCCGCGCGCTCCCAGGGCCTCGAGCGTCGCGGCCGCCGACCGCCCGCAGACAGCCCCCGGGCACACCGCCGAGCCCCCGGAGGCGGCCGAGGCTGCCGGGGCCGCCGATCAGCGTCCGACGACGATCGCCGTGGGGGGAGCGGGTTTTCAGGGAAAAAAAAGCCTGAGGTTTTTCGCTGCTTTCGGGCTCTCGGATCCCTCCGCGGGCCCCAGGACCATCAGGACACGGCCTCGCGATGAAAGGCTCGTCCTGGGGGAAGGCCCCAGGGTCCAGGGCCCGTTCCCCTCGTGACCCGTTTCGCCCATGCTGAGACGGCGTCGTCGCCGTCGACCGACTGACGGCGCCTGGCGCCGCCGACGTCTGCGGACGGTCACGGACGGCGGCGGTGCGCGGCGGCGGCAGCAGACGACCAAGGACCGAGGGCGGCGGGCGGCGGCGGCGGGCGGCGGCGGTAGAGGACCGACGATGGTGGCTTGCCGACCGACGACCAAGGGCCGAGGGTTGACGACCGGAACGACGACGACGCACGACGACGACGACGACGACGACGACGACGACGACGACGACGACGACGACGACGACGGGGCAGCCTATGGAGGCTGGGCCCCGGAGGCGAGGGCTGACGGCGGAGGGGCGTCGACGACGACCGGCGACGCACGACGGACGGCCGAGAATCGAGGGCCCGCGGCGGGCAACTGGTGTCGACGGATGGCTGCGGCGGCGGCTGCGAAACGAGGAGAGGTGTTAAGTGGGGCCTGTCCCTCTACAGGAGGGATATTCAAAAATAGTCCAAAAATAGTCTGGGGACAATTTTTGAATATTTTTGGGCCATCTGGGGGTATTCTCTGACTACTTCTTGACTGTTTCGTCCAAGATCCCTGTGTAAGGGGACAGGCCCGACCTAAGAGAGGTGGGGATGGAGGTGCATGACCTAGACCTGCTCGCGTCGTAGAATACCAGGACGGGAGGCTTTTCGCTGTTTTCGGCCCCCGGGGGCCCTCGCCTGGCCCCGAGACCGTCAAAAAACGACTTGGGGTGAAAGGCTGGTCGTGGTGAAAGGATCGGGATTTCAGGGGACGCCGTATTGAACAAAACAAGACGTCGCATGTCTGGGGAGGAGGGGCGGAGGAGGAGGAAGGAGGAGGAAGGAGGAGGAGGAGGAGGAGGAGGAGGAGGAGGAGGAGGATGAGGAATACTTCAGGATAGAAGAGGTACGTATATGTGTAGGTGCAGGAGCAGGAGGTGGGGAGAGCGATTGGGAGGAGCAGGACGGAGGACAAGCAGCAGCAGCAGCAGCAGCAGCAGCAGCAGCAGCCGTCGGGTGTGAGCCACGGGTCCTGCCATCGGTCGGTCCCTGCGAAATCCGCTTCTCCCGGCAGAGCGCCTGCTGCATCTCAGCTCCACCCTCCCCCCCCTCGCCTCTCCCTCGCCCTATGCATGATCACTCCCCGCCTCCTCCTTCGACCTGCGGACTGTCTTGTCGAACGAACGACTGTCCTCATCCTCCTCCTCCTCCTCCTCCTCCTCCTCCTCCATCTCCTCCATCTCCTCCTCATCTCCTCATCTCCTCCATCTCCTCCTCCTCCCTTTCCTCCTCTTCCTCCTCCTCCTCCTCCTCCTCCTCCTCCTCCTCTCCTCCCCCTCCTCCTCCTCCTCCTCTTCCTCCCCCTCCTCTTCCTCGTCCTCCTCCTCCTCCTCCTTCCCGTCCTCCTCCTCCCCCTCCCCCCTCACAGTAGGTTCGGAATGACCAGACGTTTTCGGACGTTGCCGTCGTTTTTTTTTTAGGTTGTCCTATTAGGATGCGTTCCAGCAGCTGCGCCTCGCCGAGAGCGTTCCGGAGGTGCCCGAATCGTCTGGAACGGCCGCCAGAGGCCCAAGTCGTGATCCGAAAGCCGAGTCGCCTTTCGCCAGAGTGACCTTGGTGCGCGGCTTTCGGTGTGGGCCTGGGGGGGCCAAGCCAAGCACTGAGCCGCAATTGACGCACCGCATGAAACGATCGACATGCCGCGCACCAAAGGTCACTCTTTCCTGGTCGTGCAGCCGAGACGGGTACCCTCGGCTGTTCTGTGTGTGTTTTGGCTGGCGGAGGGTCTCGTGTTCTTGAAGGACGTTCTCCTGTCTTGGGGCGGACTGTATCGGCGCTGGCCGGCCCGACTCGGTTCGGTGCGGCGGGCGACCCGATGCGGCCCGATGCCTGCACGGCGCGGCTGCGCATCCTGGCGAAGCCGATCCGATTCGAGCCCGACCCCGAGCCGGTGCGGTCCGACCCGATGACCGTTCCGATCCGATCCGATTTCCCGACTCGAGGCCGACGCCCTTCGCTCCTCTCTTTCGGCAGGCCGCCCACCCGGACGAGCCGCCCGCCGTCAGCAGGCGATCGGTGCGCCGCGGCTGTCTCCGCCGCCGTCGTCGGCGTCGTCGGCGACGGCGCCGCCGCTAGGGCCGTCGGCTTCGTCGGCGTGGCCGCCGCCATCGTCGTGGTCGTCGCCGTCCGTGTCGTCGTTGTCGGAGGGGGAAGGGGAGGAGAAGGAGGAGGAGGAGGAGGAGGAGGGGGAGGAGGAGGAGGAGGCGGAGGCGGAGGAGGAGGAGGAGAGGGCGGAGGCGGAGGAGGAGGTGGAGGGGAAGGGGAAGGGGGAGGAGGGGGAGGAGGAGGAGGAGGAGGATTTTTTGCCCGCAAGGGGTAGAACGTTTAGCGTGTTTATCCTGCCTCCTCTCTCGCTGCTATCCGCTGCCTCATCGCCTCCAGTCCTGAAAGCAAAGCGCTGCCTGGAAGACCCTCAGCTGGACGTTGAAACCATACAGCGCGCTGTAGGCGCTGCTGGGTCTGCAACAACCTGTCACGTTCCACCTCGCTTAAGATGTGGAGCACAGCACCAGGGGCAGCACGATTGGACTGGGGATGGAGGCCGCGGAGCATTCTTCCGAGATGGCATCTGCTGGCAGAAGAAATCACAGATCCTCGACATTGCTTTTCGAGCTGTCGGCTGAGGCGCTCTGTGCTGTAGGCGCCACATCTCCGACAGAAAACGAGACTAGGACCTGACGAGATACGTGTGTAGACCAAGTCATGTCCAAGAGACGGGCGTGCGAGGAAAGAAAAGTTCTGTCTCCTTCCAGGGCACCCCGACATATCACGAGCAGCAGCATTAGTACCTGTACGTCTAGCTTGACAGTCATGACATATAAACGAGCCAGGTGCACCAGGGACGGCCGTCCACGCATGAAGAGGAGGAGGAGGAGGAGCAGGAGGAGGAGGAGGAGGAGGCGGAGGGCGAGGAGGAGGAGGAGGAGGAGGGGGACCAAAGTAAGCTAAGGGTGCATCAGCGATGCTGCAGTACACCCTCCCGTCCCAAGTCTGCTCTGCATAGGTCCCGAGACGCATTGTGTCTCGCGATGTGACGCCATCTTGAAAGACGAATGACGAGGGGGCTGCTACCTGAACGAACGCCCCGTCTGAAAAGAAACGGCCACCATGCCTCTACCTTGTAATTATAAGAAGTGGCGCAGGGTAAGTAGGATCATAACGTTTGAGGAACATGTCCATCGAAAGCCCCGTCTTGAATAACGATCGCCATCTGTCCGCGCATGTGTAACACACTAGTTGTTCGATGCGCTTTGCGTAACCCCACCAGCCCATCCAGAAACGGTGCCCAACCCAGTTGCCCTGGCCAGGCATGTGGAGGAGCATGCAGTGGAACAAAGGGCTGAAGAAGCCGCCGTACCCCTAAGAGGGGGAGTAGTCAGGAGGAATTGGAGGAGGAGACGGAGGGGGAAGGGGGGACGGGGGAGGGGGGACGGGGGAGGGGGGAGGAGGGTTCGGATCGGATCGGCGATCCGCGGCAGGGCCCGCACAGGGCCGTCGGCCGGGGAGGAGAGGCGGGGGAGAGGAGCAGGCACAGGCGGACGGCGAGCCGAAAGGCCAGAGGCCGCTCGGATGTCTCTCGAAGTCTCTTCGGATGTCTCTTGAGAGTTTCTTGGGGTCCCATTGGGGCGTCTAGGGGGCCTCATAGCGTTCCCGTGGGATCGTGGAGCGTCTTGGGTACCCCTGGAGAGCCTTTTGGGGCCTCTTGGGGGTCTCTTGGGGGCCTCTTGCAGCCGCTGAGGGCCTCCTGGGCGCCTCTTGGGGCCCTCTTGGGGCACTCCTGGAAGCTTTGTGGGCCATATCGGGGCCACCTTGTAGGAGCTCGATCAAAGAACGGGGGGTACCATATTTCATTTCCCCTCCAGGAGGCCCACATGTGGCCAACGTTTTAGTAACATCAGTGACTTTTGCATTCTCGCCGAGGCCTTCTTGGACGCTTTAATTGGTCGCGACACCCCCCGTCCAGGTCCAGGGGGACGGGGTTAGTAGGGAAAGTGGTAAACCTGTCCCCGAAGGGGAAGAAGGTCTGGCGATCGCAAACATGGATTAAGGGGGCGCGGAATCGCGACGGGTCCCGTTTCCATGGGTAATCGCGGATTTCCGCCGCCCAGCGAGGCGGCACCAGCCGCATTTTGGGGAGAGCACCTTCCCCGACCCATGGATTTGGCGACCGCGCGCCAAATCCATGAATCGCTAATCCATGTTTGCGCCCCCCCGAGAATGGGGGTCGGAAGAGGAAACCAGCTAAACCACTCACGCCCTAAAGGGCTGGTGTGATTACAGCTTTGGTTGTCAGAGGCGTTGAAGTCTCAGGTGAGAGCCTTTTGGACAGTTTCTTTCTGGACAACTTTCTCATTGCCAGATCTGACGCCTCCAGCGAGCGCCCGATGCTGAAAAGGAACCGCCCCCCATTTTTGTAGCGCTGGAACCTGCTCACACCAATGTGCGCGGCGCCACGGCGAGAGCCACGTTTCGAAAGCCACCCGCCCTTCAGCCGTGTAGCGATTGGAAGCTTCTAGCACGACTGTGCACGGCGCTAAATCGACATCGGCAGATTGAAAACCTACCGCCCTCCATGCGTGCAGCTGTTGGCAGGGTTTCAGACGGGTGTTGCCGGCGCTGAAGCTGCAGCCGCGTTCTGGAAGCCACCCGCCCGTCGTCTGCACACGTATTTGCTGGAGGTGTTGTTGGGAAAAATGTGCGCATGTTGAAAGCCACCTGCCCTTCATCCGCATCGCTGAAGAGCGTTTTTTGGTTGAATTCCTGGGGGGGGGAAAGGCGATGCCTGGGGGGTGGATGGGCAGGTGCGGGGCCGATAACGTTTCGCGCCAGCGCCGTCTGAGAATGTCCTTAGGAAATTGAAGCAGCGAGAAACAACTCGGACGTCGGCAAGCTGGAATCGTGACGTCACCTGGGGGGGGGAGTCGGCCAGGGCCGGTAACAGCTGCTACCGCGAAAACAGAACGCTCTTTTGTTGGGCATGCGAATAGTCAGGATCATGAGGGCTGAGGACGTCTCAGGCGAAACGCCTGGTCCGGCCTGTCGTCGCGTCGGTGATGCGCGGAGGAGTTGCTTACGAGGAACAAGGATCGAGGGGTGATGTGGAACAGGAATGAGGAGCAGCGACGAGGAAAGGAGGAGGCGGGAGAAGGAAGAGGAGGAGGAGGAGGAGTAAGAGAATGAGCAGCAGGACGGGGAGAAGAGGGGAGGTGATGGAGAAATCGGAGCAGGAGGGGTAATAATGAAAGGATGGAGGAGGTACGCAGGAAGCAGTGGGGAGAGGTTCAAGGGTTCAAGGCATAGAGGCGCCAGCTAGTCTCCCGCCAGCGCTCTGAACTAGGGGAGATTCTTACCCTCAAGGTTAGAATCAAGGGCAGCATGGGGATGCCTCTCCATGTGATTACGCGCAGGGGGGGTGCGGTGCGCGCGTGAGGGTGGTACGTGCGGCGAAAGGCACGGGAAGAGCCAGGGAGGGAGGGCAGGCATGGAGGGGGGAGAAAGAGGAGGAACAGTGGTGGAGCAGGAGAATTATGAGGAGGAGGAGGAGGAGGAGGAGGAGGAGGAGGTGGAGTGGACAGGAGTAGGAGTAGGAGGAGCAACGACGGAGCGAGAGAATGAGGGAATAACTGTGAGCGTGCGAGGGAGGGATACAGAGAGAAGGGGCAGGGGAGGATGAGGAGGGGGCTGTTGTTGATGATGATGGTGATGGTCATGGTGATGGTGATGACGATGCTGATAAGGAAGATAGTGGTGATGATGCTGATTCTGATGGCGATGGTAATGAAGATGATGATGAAGATGGTGGTGGTGGTGATGATGATGCTGATGACGATGACGATGACGACGACGACGATGATGATGATGATGACGATGATGATGATGATGACGATGACGATGACGGTGATGATGATGATGATGATGCTGATGATGCTGATGCTGACGCTGACGCTGAACAGACATTATATAACTACTATTACTATTTATGGTGTTGTTGATGTTAATGATGATGATGATGTTGATGCGAATGCTAATAATAATACTGGACATAATAATGCAGGTTCATACAACACAACACTACACATGATGATGATGCTGATGCGGATGATGATGTTGATGATGGTTGGCTTGGTGGTCGTGATGGTGATGATGGCGATGCTGAAGATGATGATTATGATGGAGATTATGCTGATGGTGATGATTGATGATGATGATGATGGTGATGCTGTCGCTGCTGCTGATGATGCTGATGATCCTGCTGATGATGATGCTGATGATGATGATGATGATGCTCCTGATGATGATGATGATGATGATGATGATGATGATGATGGTGACGATGATGATGATGAGGAGGAGCAGAATGAGGATGAGGACGGAGATGATGATGACGATGATGACGACAATGATGGTGGTGGTGATGATGATGGTGATGGTGGTGGTGATGATGATGATGAGGAGGAGGAGGATTCTGACGCTGATGCTGGTGGTTGTGGCGGTGAAGATGCCGATGGTAGTGGTGGTGGTGATGGTGATGGTGATGGTGATGATGGTGGCGATCATGATCAATGATGATGATGAGGAGGAGAAGGAGGACGAGGACCATAGGAGGATGAGGAGGTTGAGGGGAATTGGCGAAGTAGGTAAGAAGCACCATATCAGTTCCACGCATACTATCCCCATCGCCTCTCGGGGAGTTGGAGGAGGAGGAGGAGGAGGAGGAGGAGGGGACTGTGCGAAGCTCTCGCCGCCACCGGGACAGGATGACGAGGGAGGGGGAGGAGGAGAGAGGAAAAGCAGAAGGACGAGGTAGGAGGAGGACGAGGAGGAGGAGGACGAGGAGGAGGTGCAGCAGGAGGAGAAGAAGGAGGCGGCGGACGAGGAGGAGGAGGAGGAGGAGGAGGAGGAGGAGTGTAAACCCAAGAGTCATCAACGATGTTGGAATAAACTCTCCCTCCAAGCTCCCTCTTCATAGGCCCCTACAGTGGTTCATTTCCATTGAAGGAAATGCTTCTTTGGAAGACAACCGTTTGAAGACCCTGAAGCATGCCAAGACATTGTTCTCGGGATTCCAACGCCACGGATCAACCTGACTGTTGCGTCTTGATAACCTTGAATCGTGACAAAGCGAATCAACATAACTGTTGCAACCCAATAATCCCGAATCCCTTCAAAACACCACTTCTGGCACGTTGATGATGGGAATCCGTGAAACTCTTGCAATTTTTGTTCCACGAATGTGCACCGCGCTTATGCGAGAGCCACATTTTGAAAACGACCCGCCCTGAATCTGTGAAACTCCTGCAAACATTTAAAACAGATGTGCGGGGCGCTAAGGCGAAAGCCACATTTTGAGAACGACCCGCCCTGAATCCGTGAAACGTATACAAACATTTGGAACGAATGTGCGCCGCGCTAAGGCGAGAGCCACATTTTGAAAACGGCCCGCCCTGAATCCGTGAAACTGCTGTATTTGTTTTACAACAAACGTGCGCCGCGCTCAGGCGAGAGCCACATTTTGAAAACGACCCGCCCTACATCTGTGAAACTGTTGTAACTTTTCATGCTTCAGAGCCGTACATGGTGAGCAAGTCTCAGGTGAGACGCCCAACCCGCCCTCAAGACTGGCCTCGGGGTGCGACAGGGAAAGGTTGTGTATAAGGGAAAAAATGGAGAAGGAGGAGAAGGAGAAGGAGAAGGAGGAAGATGAGGACGAGGAGGACGAGGAGGATGATGATGCTGATGCTGATGTTGATGATGATAATGGTGCTGCTGGTGATGATGATGGTGACGATGACGATGATGCTGCTGATGATGATGGTGATGAGAATGATTGTGATGATGCTGATGCTGATGCTGATGCTGATGATTATCATGATGATGATGATTATGTCGGTGGTGATGATGCTGATTCTGATGATGTTGATGCTGCTGATGATGATCATGATGATGATGATGATGATGATGATGATGATGATGGTGACGATGTTGATGATGATGGTGGTGATGATGCTTGTGATGGTGATAATGATACATATGCTGGTGCTGATGCTGCTGATGATGATGCTGACGATGAGTATGATGACGATGATGATGATGCTGATGATGCTGCTGCTGATGTCAATGATGATGCCGAGGATGAGGATGAGGATGAGGATGATAATGATGAGGAGGAGGAGGAGGAGAAGGAGGTTCAGGAGGACGAGGAGTGGGAGGAGGAGGAGGAGGAGTAGTCGAGGGAGGAGTAGGAGGAGGAGGAGGCGAGGGAGGAAGAGGAGGAGTAGAAAGAAGAGGAGGAGGACTAGTGGAAACCCAAGAGTCATCAACGATGTTAGAATTAATCCTCCCTTCAAGCTCCCTCTTCACAGGCACCTACAACCCTTCATTTCCATTGAGGGAACTGCCTCGATGGAAGACAACAGTTTGAAGATCCTGAAGCGTGCCCAAACATTGTTCTCGGGATTCCAACGCCACGCATCAACCTGACTGCTGCGTCTGGACAATCCAGAATCGTGCCAGAACGTTCTTTTTTTGATTCAACACGGCGAATCAACATAACTGTTGCGCCCACATAGTAGTCTGGAATCCGTCCAAATCACCTTTTCTGGTACGTTGATCATGGGAATCCGTGAAACTCTCTCAAATTTTACAAACGAATGTGCGCGGCGCTATTGCGAGAGCCACATTTTGAAAAGGAACCGCCCTCAATCCGTGAAACTCTTGCATGTTTCCCAAATCAGTGCTTGCACTGAAGGGGTCCTAGCGGAGGTTGAAGGATTTTGCGAAAGTTTCCCGCCGATTTTGGTCGCACGATGGGTTCCTGGGTTCCCGGTTCTGGGCTCCCGGGTTCCCGGCTCCCGGGCCGATTTCGGTGGGCGGCGAGGTTCCCAGGTTACCGGGTTTTTGGTCGATCTTCTTATCCCGGTCTCAGCATCGATCTCATTTCCCACCTCTCTATCGGTCTCACCATCGACCTCACAATCGATCTTACAATTGATCTCGCAAGTGATCTCACTAGAGATCGCACGAGCGATCTCGGGATCGATCTTCCTATCGATCTCGATCTCATTGAATTGATTTCATTCTCGGTCTCACGATCGATCGTCCTGTATCGATTCCACTATCGATCTCGTTATCGATCTAACAATCGATCTCAAGATCCATATGACTAATTTCCAAATCATCCACTGACCGGAGAGCCATTTTTTGAAAACGACCCGCCCTCAATCTGGAAACTCTTGCAAATGTGTAAAACGAATGTGCGCGGCGCTAAGGCGAGAGCCACATTTTCAAGAAAACGACCCGCGCTCAATCCGTGAAACTCTTGCAAATGTTTGAAACGAATGTGCGTGGCGCTAAGGCGAGAGCCACATTTTGAAAACGACCTGCCCTCAATCCGTCAAACTCTTCGAATTTAAAACGGATGTGCGCGGCGCCAAGGCGAGAGCCACATTTTGAAAACGACCTGCCCTCAATCCGTGAAGTTCCTGCAACGGTTTAAAACGAATGTGCGCCGCGCCAAGGCGAGAGCCACATTTTGAAAACAACCCGCGCTCAATCCGTGAAGCTCTTGCAAATGTGTAAAACGAATGTGCGCGGCGCTAAGGCGAGAGCCACATTTTGAAAGCGACCCGCCCTCAACCCGTGAAACCCTTGCAGTTGTTTAAACGAACGCGCGCGGCGCTAAGGAGGCGAGAGCAACATTTTCAAGAAAACACCCGCCCTCCATCCTCCTTAAGAGTCATAAGTGGTGGGGATGTCTCAGGCGAAACGCCCGGCCCGCCCTAAATTTGGCCTCGGGGTGCGACTGGGATAATGTATCTATACGAAGAAGGAATGGAGGAAGAGGATAAGGAGGGGAAGGAGGAGGAGGAAGAGGAGGAGGAGGAGGAGGAGGAGGAGGAGGAGGAGGAGGAGAAGAAGGAGGACGACGACGATGACGACGACGAGTACGAGAAGGAAGAGGATGAGGAGGAGGACGAGGAGGAGGAGGAGGCCGAGGAGGAGGACGAGGAACTGGACAACGACGAGGTCGCGGAGGACGGGGGTGAAGAGGACGGGGGGGAGGAGGACCAGGGAGGAGGTCGAGGGAGGAGGGCCAGGGCGAGGAGCACATCCTGCTGCTCCGCCGAGGCGATCCGGGCGACGCGGCCTCACTTGGGCCCCCGCCGTCGAGTCTGGCGCCGCGGTGGCCGCACCGCGGGAGCCGCGCGCGTGCGCGGCCGCTCTACGCCGCTCGCCGCCGCGGCCGCTCGTCGTCGCTCGCCTGTGCTCGCCGCCGCCGCCGCTCGCCGCTCGCCGCCGCCGCTCGTCGCCGCCGCTCGCCGCTCGCCGCCGCCGCTCGTCGCCGCCGCCGCCGCTCGCCGCCGCTCGCTGCCGCTCGCCGCCGTTGTCGCCGGCGTCACTTTGAAGACGACAATGTCGGTATGAGTATGAGCTTCCGGGGCTCCGTGGGATCGGTGCTGGGCCCCCCTGGCGGCGCCTCTTTCGCCGCCCCTGGCGCGCTCCACGCGCCAGCCCTAACTTCGGGATCTCCCAGGCGAACCCCCCCCGCCAGGGAAGGGATCAAAGACAACAAGAGGCGTCCCTTCGAGTCAATTACGGCGTTGTTTGATTTCCGGCTGGCAGGATTGGTTGAGGAGGAGGGCCCAGGGAAAGTGGGGGAGCGGGGACGGCGACGACGACGACGACGACGACGACGACGACGACGACGACGACGACGACGACGAAGACGACATCGACGACCCCGACGACCCCGACGACGACGACCCCGACGACGACGACGACGACGACAACGACGACGACCACAACCACCACGACGACGACGACGATGACGACTCTCTGGCAGCCGTTTCGCTTGAGATTCGTTCATCATGGATCGCGTTCTCGCTTCCAAGGTGGCTACACTTTTGGTCCGGACGGCTACGACCCCTGGGGAAGACTGCACTGAAGTGCTCCTGGCCGTGCTCTCACCCCTGCCACTAGCCTTCAGTCGGGCGTGTCCCTCTACAGGGGGGGATATTCAAAAATAGTCACAAAATGATGTGGGAACGATTTGTTTGACCATTTTGGGGCATTTGGGGGGTATTGTTTGAGTATCTCTTATTTTTCGCCCGAAATCCCCCTGTAGGGGGACACGCCCGACTTAACGCTAGCCGACCTCCTACTCCTCGTTCCGCCTCTTCACCTTTGCTGCTATTAGGATGCTCTGTTGGGTAATACCTTGGATCGTGAATTCATCGGCTCCCCCCTCCAGGCGAAACCTCGGCAGAACCAGCAAGCGCACGGGGCGCCACGAGGCACCCCCGGGCGCAACGAGGCGAAACCTCGACGGACCCAGCCGGCGCATGGGCCGCCCACCGGGCGAAACCTCGGCGGACCCATCCAATTGAGAACCCGGTTCTCACGATTCACTGCCATCTGTACACACTGTTCGTTTCCAATTCTTCGAAAGTTCTTTGTTTTTTTGGGGGGGCCAAGATCCTTTCATTTCTAGTTGTTCTATCCTGGGCCTCTTCCTGGCCACTCGGGGGCCAGGAACGATTAGAAACGAGCAGAATTAGAACTGAGTGCAAGCACTGTTTGGATCCGCGGAAGGAAACTTGATCCTCGCAGCCTCAAGACCCCGACCGGGCAGGCTGTACTCGCGAGCGCCCAGGGACGACCCAGCACGACCCCAAGATGACCCAAGATGGGCCAAGACGGCCCCGAAGTGACTTCCGAGACGACCACAACGGGCCACAGATGGACCTTTTGGAGGCCAGGGGCCGTCTTGGAGGCCTCCTGGGCGCCTCTTGGGCCGTCTGCCGTCATATTGAGGCCATCCTGGGCCGCTTTTTTTGGCTTCATCGGCAAACTTGGAGGCATCTGAGGCGCTCTTGGGCCGTCGTGGAGGCCATCTTGGACCATCTTGGGCGAACTTGAAGGTTATCTTGGCCGTCTTAGAGGCCATCCTGCGCCATCTTGGGGCCCTATTGGGGCCCTCTCGGGGGCCTCATGGGCCGTTATTGGAGGCCGCAAGGGCCATCTGGAGGCGATCTCGGGGGCCTCTGAGGCCAGCTTGGACCATCCGATGGCCGAAAAGAAGCAAATGCCAACATCCTTAAAGCAGCCGAGACAAACCAATGATGTTTGCCTCTTCGGGCCTTTGGAGGACATCTGGGAGGCCTCTTGGGCCGTCTTGGAGGCCTTGAGCCGCCTGCCGTTATCTTGAGGCCATCTTGGGCCGTCTTGGAGGCTTCTTGGGCAAACTGGGAGGCATCTTGGACGCTCTTGGGCCGTCGTGAAGGCCATCTTGGACCATCTTCCTCTTGGAGGCCTCCTGGGCGCCTCTTGGGAGCCTCTTGGGGCCTCTCGGGTGCCTCTTGGGGCGGTGATCTCGGTTAGTGCGCATATCTTTCAAAAGAGAAAATCGCTGTGGTCTTTCAAGGAGGCCTCCTGGGGCCGAAGTCCTGACTGCACTGCCGACGGCGCCCTCCAGAGCCCTGCAGAACCCCTGATGACTCCCCAGAGCACCCTACCCTTTTTGAAGGTCTCCCTCGCCCCCCTTCTCGTCCCCCCTTCTCGTCTCCCTCGTCCCCCCTTCTCGTCGGAACTCCCTTCTCGTCCCCCCTTCTCGTCTCCCTCGTCCCCCCTTCTCGTCCCCCCTTCATGTCCCCCCTTCTCGTCTCCCTCGTCCCCTACCCCCTTTTGAAGGTCTCCCTCGTCCCCCCTTCTCGTCTCCCTCCATCTCCATCTCCAGCGGGCAGCCAGGAGCACGGCCCGCTCAAAATCGGCCCCCAGGCCCCTCCAGTGGGCCCATCCTTGGACGTGGCGAGGTGAAACCCCCAGAGAAACGCACACATCTCTGCAGCACGACAACGTCGCCGATCGTCGTCGCCGCCTCGGCGCCGCCGGCGCCGTCGCCACCGCCGAAGAAGTCGACGATCGCCGATCGTCGTCGACCATCGCCGATCGTGGTCGTCGTCGTCGACGCCGACGTGCCGCCCCTCCGCGCCCAGGAGGCGCTGTCCCAGCGCCGCGCCCGCGAGCGCGCCGCCACCGCTACGGCGGCCCCCACTCCGCGCCTCTTCGGGGCGACGGCGCTGGCGTCGACGCCAGCGGCGAGGATCAGTGGCAACGATCGGGGGCTGAAGGGTGGAAGTGCCTTGGAAGTGGAGAGTCGGAGGAGGAGCAGGGGAGGAGGAGGAGGAGGAGGAGGAGGAGGAGGAGGAGGAGGAGGAGGAGGAGGAGGAAGAGGATGATGAGGATGAGGATGAGGATGAGGATGAGGATGAGGATGAGGATGAGAGGATGAGAGAATGATGTGGTGGTTGGTGGTGGTGATGATGATGATGATGATGATGATGATGATGATGATGATGTGATGATGATGATGATGATGATGATGATGATGATGATGATGAATGATGATGCTGATGATGATGATGATGATGATGATGATGATGATGATGATGATGATGATGATGATGATGATGATGATGATGATGATGATGATGATGATGATGTGATGATGATATGATGATGATGATGATGATGATGATGATGATGATGATGATGATGATGATGATGATGATGATGATGATGATGATGATGATGATGATGATGATGATGATGATGATGATGAGGAGGAGGAGGAGGAGGAGAGGAGGAGGAGGAGAGGAGGAGGAGGAGGATCAGGCTCGGGTGCTCCCCCTCCTCTTCCTCCTCCTCCTCCTCCTCTCCTCCTCCTCCTCCTCCTCCTCCTCCTCAATCTCCTCCTCCTCATCCTCCTTTTTCTCTCGTCGCCGCCGCCCTCCCCTCTGGGCCTCTGTCCTTTCTGTGCACTTCAGTGGGGATTTCCAGAGACAGCACGACGGCAGCGGCGGCGGAGACGACGGCGACGACAGCAATGGAGGAGGAGGAGGACGAGGAGGAGGAGGCGGAGGAGGAGGAGGCGGAGGAGGAGGAGGAGGAGGAAGAGGAGGAGGAGGAGGAGGAGGAGGAGGAGGAAGAGGAGGAAGAGAGCGACCCCCCTGGGCTTCAAGAGACCTCTGGGGGACCTCAGTGGGGATTTCGAGAGACCGCACGACGACGACGACGACGACGAGAGGCATGGCGGCGGCGACGGAGACGACGGCGACGACAGCTATGGAGGAGCAGGAGGAGGAGGGGAAGGAGGACGACGAGGAGGAGGAGGAGGAGGAGGAGGAGGGGAATGAAGAGGAGAGAGGAGGAGGGGAGAGAGGAGAGGGGAGGAGAAGGAGAAGGAGAAGAGAAGGAGGAGGAGGAGGAGGAGGAGGAGGAGGAGGAGAGGAGGAGGGGGGGGGGAGGAGGAGGAGGAGGAGGGGGAGGGGGAGGAGGAGGAGGAGGAGGAGAGAGAGGAGGAGGAGGAGGAGGAGGAGGAGGAGGAGGAGGAGGAGGAGGAGGAGGAGGAGGAGGAGCAGTGGGGGGGAGGATGATTACGATGACGATGGCGACCACGATGATGTTGATGATGATTATGGTGGTGGTGTTGATGATGATGGTGATGCTGATGCTGATGCTGATGTTGCTGATGATGATGATGATGACGATGATGATGCTGATGCTGATGATGATGATGATGCTTCATGATGCTGATGCTGCTGATGATGATGATGCTGATGATGATGACGACGACGACGAGGAGGACGAGGAGGAGGAAGGAGGAGAAGGAGGAGGGAAGATGATGAGGATGAGGAGCGCCCCCCCAGGGCAGCAGGCGGCACAGCACACGTTTCTGATGATGGCGGGCGGTCGTAGAAAATTGTGCCCAGGCATCCGACGATGTGATGTCTGAGTCCGCGGGCCCAAGAGGTTCTGCCCCCTTCCCTCATCCGGTCCCATTCCTGATGGCCCCGAGGCCCGAAAATGGCCCCTGGATGCCGAAGCCTAGGAAAACGGCCCGCCACTGAAGCATCACGTCGTCGCTTAGGAGGGACTTCTCTCTGGTTCTCGTGCCTCCTATCTGTGGCCGAGGCACACCGCGGCCAGAAGAGCCCTTCATCACCCCTTCTTCGGCATCCTCTGTGGATTGGCACGACGGCTATACAACAAGGTATGCGAGCGACGGAGACAGAAACGGGGCCGACTGCGCGGACAGTCGCGCCTGAGCCTCCCGCGTACAGCCAGCGCGGATAGCGGACAGCAAGGACGAACGATCTTCCAAGGCTGTTCTTGCATTCCTCCCTTTCGGCCCATCTTTAGCCATTTTTGTGGGCCGCGCCCCGCTCGAAAAGTGTCGACATGGCCTTTTTCGGCCCTTGCATCCTTCGTAGTGCGTCCTGCGCCTGAGCGCCCTCTTCTCCGCGCGGTGTGCCACGCTGGCAGCCCCGCTCCAGCCGCGGCGTTGTGATGCCGCTGCGTCTCCTCGCCGCCGCGACGCTCCACGGGCCCAGGCCCCCGAGCTCTTGGCGCTTCCCCTGCGGGGAGCTCTGGACCACTTCCCCGGGACGGCCCGGGAGCCCGGCGAGGGCCTCCGGAGGCCGAAGAGTCGAGGGCGGCCAAGAGGGGGGCGATGACAAGGGGCCGGGGGGGGGGGGGGGGGGAATCATGGCGTGGGCCATGATATTTCCTCTGATTTCGTGGCGCCCCTTCTTCTTTCCTCTCGTTCCTGGCCCCCCCCGCTGGGCCGCGCACGTGCCGCCGGCCATGATCTGCGCCCCCCTCCTCTGGCACGCCCCCCTCTTGGCCCCCCCCCCGAAGAGCAGCGACCAGTGTTCACCCTGATCCCGACCTCCCGTGCCGCTGCGCCAGAGGTCGGGGGACGCAGCCCTCCCCGCCGCGGCCGTGCAGGCGGACCCCTCCGCCGCCCGCCCGGCGGCGCGGCACACGACGTGGGCGCCGGGGCACACGCACGTCCTAGGCGCCGGGCGCTCCCGCGGGCCGACGCCGGCGCCGCGCGCTGGCGGACGACGCCGACGACGACGCCAACGGCGGCGGCGGCGACGGCGGCGAGGGGCGGCGACGCCGACGACGGCGACGACGGCCACGGCGACGGACGCCGACGATGGCGACGACGGCGGCGTCGGCGGCGGCGGCGACGCGCGACAGCGGCGACGGGCGACGAAGGACGCCACGGCGGCGACGCCGACGACGGCGACGGGCGACGACGGGCGACGACTGACGCCGACGCCCATGCCGACGCCGTCGCCGACGACTGACCGTGACCACGGCGGCGATGGCGGCGGCCCTAGTTGGCGTT
Organism: Prorocentrum cordatum; assembly: GCA_963575745.1. NCBI lineage: Eukaryota > Dinophyceae > Prorocentrales > Prorocentraceae > Prorocentrum > Prorocentrum cordatum. The sequence goes on from CAUYUJ010015346.1 coordinate 24,423, forward strand.
CGAGAACGAGTTGGGGGTGAGCGGGGGTGGAAGAGGAGCATGAGGGCGAGATGTGCAAGGATGAGGCGAAGGATGGACTAGTAGGAGCACCGTGAGCATGATGGGGGATGATCGAGAAGAGGAACGGGACAAGCATTACGAGCAGCAAGAAGGAGGAGGTGAAGAAGGGCGAGGACGATAATGGCGTCCAAAGAGGGAAGAGGAGGAGCAGCAGCAGCAGCATCAGCAGGAGGGTTAGGCGGAGGAGAATGCAACAATTCAGGAAAGGGGAAGGAGGAGCATGAGGAGAAGGGGGATGCAGGAAGAGGGAGGAGGAGGAGGAGGAGGAGGAGGAGGAGGAGGAGGAGGCGCAGAAACAGCGAGTAGGAAGAGGAGAGTTACGGGCAGGATGACAAGGATGAGAGATGAGGGAGGACGATGAGGATGATGATGACGATGATGATGCTGCTGCTGCTGATGATGATGATGATGATGATGATGATGATGATGATGACGATGACGATGACGATGACGATGACGATGACGATGAGGATTAGGATGAGCATGAGGATGAGGATGACGATGAGGAGGAGGAGAAGGAGGAGGAGGCCGAGGGAGCAGCCGGAGCATGAGGAGGAGACGGACGAGACCAGGGAGGAGGGCGGAGGAGGGAGGTGGGCGACGGCCACGACGGCGGCGACGGGGACGACGACTACGTCGACGACGATCTCGACGACTCCGATGACCACGGCCACCGCCGACCGCCGACCGACTGGACGATCTGCCGCGGCGCCCGCCAGACGTCCACTCCGTCTGCTCGCCGAGGGGCACCGAGGCGCTGCCCGCGGCAGCGCGAGCGCGCGCGCGCGATCCCAGCGTCGCGCCCGCGGCGCCGTGGGGCCATTCCTCGCCCCCCTCCCTCCAGCCTCCATCGTCCACCCACGCTCCTCCTCCTCTTCATTCCTCCTCCTCCTCCTCCTCCTCCTCCTCTCCTCCTCCTCCTCCTCCCTCCTCCTCCTCCTCCTCCCCCTCCCCCTCCTCCTCCTCCTCCTCCTCTCCTCCTCCTCCTCCTTGTCCTCCTCCTCCTCCTCCTCCTCCTCCTCCCCCTCCTCCTCCTCCTATTCCTCCTTCTCCGTAGCCATTTTGGCTCAAGATGCTTTGTTCCACGGGGGAACACGTGGATACCGCTAGTCCGCGGCCAGTGCCAGGGCGCTTCTGCCCGACAGTTTTGTTCCAGTTTCCGTGTGCCTCCTGCTGCCCGCAGGGGGGTGCTTTCGCGTCTCGGCTGCGGCCATGGCACCGCCCAAGGCTGCCAGGGAGAGGCTCGCGCGGGCCGAACGATGGGTTTGCAGGTACTGCACGCATGCGAAGACTGGCGAACCGTGGCATAACCATCCAGATGCTGCTTCTTGTTTTCTGTGTGGTGGTGCCAAAGGTCGTGTGTACAGGTGCGATTTGCCGCCGCCCGCCCCAAGTATGCGTGCGTCTCAGCCTGCTGGTGGGGTGGCTCGTGCGACACTCGACGCCAAGGACAGATAACTGGCTGCTCCCCGCAAGCAAGTTCAACAGTTGTCTCGGCCCAAGATGCTCGATCCTGACATGCAGTCACCGCCGCACCAGGATGGTGGCCCGAAGGAGTCGGACCGCCAGAAGATGCAGAAGGTGCTCGAGGCTGCTGAGGCTGCCATGGCTTCTCTTGAGATCGTTGCGCTGGCCCAGGGAATTGCTCCGAGCACTGTCCCTGGGTATGCTGATGCTGACAAGACTGTACGGGGCCTCCGTCAAGAGATACACGCCCTCAGCCTCTCGGAGCTCAGGCTTATGGCATCGGCAACAATATTCAGAAGGCTGACCAGCATATTGCCAAGCTGCAGGCCTCCACTGAGGCCGAGGAGAAGGCTGTGGCAGACAAGCAGGTTCTTCTCGTGGGTCTCAAGCAGCAGTTGGAGTCCAAGCAGAAAGCTAGGGTACAGCTGCAGCTCGAGCAAATGGAACTTCTACGGCAGCGAACGCCTGAGCAGGTCACCCAGGCCCCGGCAGGCAGTGACCCAGCCATTTTCGACAAGTTTTCTGCCACCCTCGAGCAGTTCAAGTCCTTTGTGCAGCAGCTGGGGGGAGGTGAGCAGCTGTCTGAGGCCTGTGTTCAGCACGCGCAGCCATGGCTGGAGCAGGTCAAGAAGCTGAGAGCGGAGCAGCAAGAACGGCATCGTGAGCAGCAGCAGCGGCAGCAACAGCAGCCGCTTCCTGCAGATGGCCCTGCTGCCCCAACTGTACCTGAAGATATGGATGTGGAGGATTTGCGCACCTTCATATCGGACAACGGTGGCGCGCCTGCGGAGACGGAGGACGAGATTCGCGCGCAGGTCAAGCGGCGCGTGGAGTCTGTCCAGGCGCTGCTCGCCAAGAGGCCACGGACGGCTGCATAGATACGGGGGGATTGCTTTAGCAGTGGTTGGCATCATGGCGAATGCCACTTACACCCTCGACGACAGCGGCGACGGCTACGACGAGCTGTTCGCAGATCCAGGCGTCGACCAGGACGTTTTCTTCGGCCGCCCTATTGAGCCCCGGGGCCCACCTACTGAACTTTGCTACCTCAGGGCGGGGGGGGGGGGTCGGGATTCAGCCCCGATCAGCCGCGCCCCTCCGCCCACATGGACTACACCCACAGGGTCAGGCATATCGGTGACGGCCAGAACTACTGCTCCAGATGGCCAGGGATGCTTCCCCCCTGGGCTGGAGACGTCGTCGGCATCGAGGTTGGCTTCTTCTACCTCGGCTGCGACGCCTGAGCCCCAACTGGCCCGTTCATCGGGGTTGGGGGCAGGAGCGGTCTTGACGACATCTGCTTCTATGCGGAGGGCGGCTGCGCCTACTTCGAGTACGTTGGCCCCCGAAGGAGGTTGGAGAGCCGCCGCTTCTCTCCCCCACCTTGAGTTGCACGCAGCTACAGAAAAGAGAACGAGTGCCAGGACGCGACAGGAGGGCGGGCGAGCCTCCTGGTCGCAATCTCCTTGTCGGCGAACGAGTTCCTGGTGTGGCTCGGGGATCGACTGCGAGCAGTTTCGCTTCGGCCGATTCAGCCGATGGCGTTCATGACAGCGGAGCTGAGCTTCCTCGCGCGGGAGGGCCACATGCGACAGCGGTCAAGTCCAAGGGGGAGGTGGTGACTGCCAACGTCGGCTCTCGCGGGTCTCTATATTTGAGTGTTTGCCAGGAATTGATCTGGGGGTCAAGGCGCCCCTGGTGCAGGGGCACCACCTCTTGCTTGACCGACTCCCGCAGGCGCAGTCTCAGGCCAAAGACCTTGGATGGCATGGGATCTGGGCGGCTGCAACACAGAGTGCCAACTCTGATGTCGGCGCGTCTGCAGGCGCGGCTGTGCTTGCGCGCTCTGATATTATGGCTGCGGCCCCCGACTTGCCTGAGAGGGGGGTGGTTCCAGGTCGCTGTCTCTTTGCACATGTTCATTGGGGCGTACCTGGGGGATTCGCCGTGGGCAGCATTTATCTCGATGCCAAAGATGGCATGGGTGCAGTCAACGCGGCGTATCTCCGGCAGATTGCGCAGGCGTTGGCTAAGCTCAACAGCGCGGGCATAGACTGGATGGTCGGAGGCGGTTGGTATAACCAACTCTCGGATACGTTTGCCACGCGATGGGCGGTAGCAGCTTCCGCGACCCCCTTCTACCCGATGGTGCCCGCCTGCCGCCGGGTTCTCGCTGGAACTGCCCTGGCTTACTTTATCGCTTCCTCAAATTTGGCAGCAAGAGTTGACTCGGAAATCCAGGTGGACGAAGGGCCCACCCTTTACCCGCACTGCCCCGTGCATCTTCGCATTGCGGCGCAGGGCTGCCCCATCTGGTTTCTGGTGCCCAGACTTCCGAAGGAGCTGCCCCAGGAGGCGCCGATCGGCTGTGCTCGATGTCCTTTGGAGTGGGATCAGGGGCTATTCGATGCCGCTGAGGATGCTGCAGGCCCTGCGGCTGGAATGGGCAAGCTCATGCATGGCATTGAGAAGGAGCTCACCAACCGATATGATCATGTCGGCCCCGCGGCCAAGCGCTGCGCTGGTCGGGCGGGGGCTCCTGAGTTTGTCTGGAGGCAGGTCAAGTGGCAGCCCCCCCCCCCATCAAGCGCAGTTACAAGAGACACATCACCCTGTCGTGGAAGACTGCACTAAGATGGATGATGCACATTCAGATGGAGCGCGAACGGTTGAAGACACTTGTGTCGCAGCTCCAGAGGGCAAACGCGTTGTGCAGCATCGAGCCTCGGCAATGCTCGGTGCTCTTGCAGGCCCACAGTGAGGTCAGCGGATTTTTGCGCAACGCAAGGCGAAGCCAGGTTGTTCTGCAGCAGTTGCCGCCTGAGGTTCGGAGTTCCCTCGGGTCAGGCTGGCAGGTTCTTGTTGGCGCTCGTTTTCAGGAGCTCATGACTATGATTGGAGAAGAGGCCACCAGACTTCGCAAGGAAGATCAGCGTGATTCTTGTCAGGCCTGGATGCGTTTTCAACGTGAGGCGTCCAAGTCGGGGGCGTCGATAGCACGCCGCGTTTCCAATGTGGGGCCGGTGGGCCAGATTGTCTCCTTCAACCGACGGCCAGGCGGGGCACGACCGCAGGCTCTAGCGAACCAGGACATGCAGACGTGGAGGCAGGTCTGGGCCAAGCACGGGCGCTTGCCGCTGGATCCGCCAGCTGATGCAGATAGCTGGCCTCCCATGCCTGGCATCGATGTTGCAACCATCAGGAAGGTGATTCTCACATTTCCGAAGAAGACCTCCGCGGGCCCATGTGTGCTCCATCCACGCCTGTTGTGGCGCCTGTCTGATGGGGCTCTAGAGGTGTTGGTCGGTTTCTGTAGGCGATGCGAGGAGCTGCTAACATGGCCTGCAGAGAGGTTCTGGTCGATGATGTGTCGCATTCCGAAGGCTGATGAAGGTCATCGCTTAATTGCCGTACTGCGCACGTTCCAGCGCATATCGGGTCGAGCCAGGCGAGAAATATCCCGATCTTGGGAGGGGCGGAATCGCTGCGAGAATGCCTGGGGCAATCGGCTCCGCTACACGTCCTCCGACGGTGCCTTCAGCCACAACTTGGAGTCGGAAATTGCGGTTTTGCGATGACACTTCAGCGCTACAGTATTGTTGGATCACACCAAGGCTTTCGGCCTGGTACGGCCATCGCAGTTGTTTCGTGAAGGCCTCGCGCTGGGCTGCCCACCTCGGATGTTGTTCATGTTGATCCAGATGTGCCGCCAGCCTAGACGACCCAAAGATTATGGTACTTTCTCTGGCCCGCTGCAGGTGGAACAGGGAATACTTGCGGGCTGCACACACGCGGTTTGCATGCTGGAGGTGCTGACATTGCGAGCCCTGCTTCGGGTGCGTGAGGTACATGGAGCTTTGGTGCCTCGTGCTCTGGTTGATGATGTCTCTGTGCAGCATGTTGGCCCTGACCCTGCAGGTGTGTGTGCACTTGACGTTGCAGTTCGTGCATTTCAAGACGACTCGAGAGTGCTCGGTGCCTGCTTCAACGATAAGAAGTCAGGGGTGGTCGCGGCCGCACCCTCGTCGCGCAGGCTCATGCGGGGCTCGAAGTTCCAGCGGCGGCCTTGGATGAGGAACTTGGGCGACGAGACTATGGGGGCACGGCCGCTACGGCTGCAGGAGAAGGCGCGCTTGCGGGAACTGCAGAGGAGGCGGCGTCGGCCCCGCATCTTTCGGCAGGTTGCTGAACGCAAGAACTCTGTGCTGTGGCGTGCTGGTGCTCAACCAGCCGCTGCGCATGGTGCAGGCGTGTCTGGAATGAATGATGCTGCCCTGGCCGTGGCAAGGTCCGTGGCTGCCACTATGGTTGGGGCGCCGCCGCTGGCTTACAAGACGGCATACTTGTATTGTCAGTGGCAGGTGCGGTACGATCCTATTTTTGATGCGACGACTGCCCTTATTTGTAGGCTACATTGTTTTATCTGGGACAATCGAGTCTCGCTCAGTTCGTTGCGGCATGCATGGTCAAGGTTGGCGGCGCGCGCGAGCTCAACAGGCTTCACCTGGGCTGCAGTTCGAGGGCCACTAGGGGCCGCCTGGCTAACGCTGGGTCGGATCGGCTGGGCATTCATTGGCCCTCGTCGCTGGCGGGGCGATCAGTTTCATGATTGTGATTTGCTCAGAACGGCCCCTGCCGACATGAAGGTGCATTTGGAGGAGTCCATCAAGCGCTTGCAGGTGCAGGGGTTGACGCATCATCTGCCGGTGCAGGAGGCTACTCATGATGTTTGGGAACGTGCACTTCGTCTTGGCCTTCGTGATGCGAGGCCAGCACAGCTCGGAGCGCTGCGCGGGCTGTGGGCCGACCGCTACCCCACGCCTGCGCGACTCGCCGCCTGGGGCAAGAACATTCGCCCACACTGCGCTGCCTGTCAGTCGAATGACGGATCCTACGGGCACGTGTGGAGCGACTGCCCTGCTCTTCTGCGCCCCGACGAGAGCGAATTGGCGGGGGGGTTCGAGGTTCTCTGTGAAAGACGCGCTTCTCATCGGGATGCTTTGCGAGCTATTGGGCACCGCCTCCTGACGGATCCCGATTTTGAAGGCCTGTAGTTGAGCTATGGTTTCCCGAAACTGTCTATCCAGCTTCCATCCCCACCTGATGTCTCTGAGGTTTGGGAGTGGGGGGACGTTGGGGGCGACTGGGGCCCTGTGATCTTTGCGGATGGAAGCGCCCAGAGCCCAGCGGTGCCCGAAGTTAGGCGTGCAGGGTGGGCAATCGTTCAGCTCAACGAGGAGCTCCTTCCTGTTCGGGCGGTCTATGGGTCCTTGGAGGGGGCTGTGCAGACTGTAGGCAGAGCTGAGAGAACCGCTCTTCTGCAGGCTATGAAAAAGGCACCCGGCTTTGCAGGTTTTTGTTTCGGACTTGTTGCCCCTGGCCCCAGAGGGCCAAGCCTAGGGTTCCGAGCTGGCTTGCGGCATGAAAAAGTATGCTGCTATCTGGAGAAGTGTTTTTCCTCGCAGGCCACGCGCAGGCCCCCTGAGTACCCTCCCCCCATCTTCGTTTGGACCCCTGCTCACCTCACCTTGGAGCAGGCCCTTGAAAGAAGGCTGGATCCGACCACTTGGATCGGCAGCGCATGGGCCGATCTGTTTGCGAAGTTGGCTTCGACCCGCGCCATGATCGCTCGATTGAAAGCGGAGGCGGTTGCGGGGGAGCTTAAGTTTCATCGTTCTATTATCGAGTACACTTTGGGCTGCTGCCAGGCTTGCGAGGCTCAGGCGGTGGGCGGACTTCTAGCCTCCTCCGAGCGTCGCTCGGCAGCAGCCCCCGCCGAGGCTCAGTCTTCACGGGCGCACCTTTTCTCTCGATGAGGCCTCGGGAGAAGTGCGTTGCGCCTCATGCTTCGCTGGGGCTTGGACCCCCAGCACGCTGATTCATTTGTGTAACGGCCCCTCCAAGTTTTGCCGGCCCACCGCCCTCGCGGCCTTGAAGGGCCAGGAGTGGCGTCGTGTTCGTGCTCGGGCGAGGCCTGCGAAGGCTGCTGCGGTGGCTGAGGCAGACCAGGCCCCTGTGGATGCTGGCCTGTTCCCGTCACTTCCCGCTCCTGGAGACTCCGCGGGAGATGAGGGCGAGGCGGCCATTCGTGAATTTGCTGGGCGTGTCACACGATTGAAAACTACGGTCGCGTGTTGATATGCTACCTGCGTGCTGGTTTTGCGCTGCTTCCGCATGGTGTTCCGACGCCGCTGCCGCCTTAGGTGGCGGCCATCGCCTCGGCCCGCGGGCGTCCGCTACCCTGCGGACGCCTCCCAGTCGGCGCCCACCGCCGCCCACCTCCTCCTCATCCTCCTCCTCCCCCTCCTCCTCCTCCTCCTCCTCTTCCTCCTCCTCCTCTTCCCCCCCCCTTCTTCCCCTTCTCTCCTCCTCCTCCTCCGCCGTCTCCTCCTCCTCCTCCTCTCCTCCCCCCTCCTCCTCATCCTCCTCCTTCCTTTCCTCTCCTACTCCCTCCCCCTCCTCCGCCTTCTCTGTTCCGCCCCCCCCCCCCGCACCCCCCCCCCCCCCCCCCCCCCCCCCCCCTCCCCCCCCCCAACCCCCCTCACTCGAGCCACTTGGGCCCGAGCCATCTTGGCGGGGTCCATCTCCTGAGCTTCCCCGGAGCGCTTGAAATACTTTGGCCGCGCCACCCGCCGAGGAACGGTGCGGCACCGACTAGTGCAGGAGTAATTTTCGCTCCCAGGATGTATTCTTCCGCTCGCATGTGGGCCCGCTGCAAGGGCTGTGAGCAGTGCGAGTACAAGGATATTATGCAGGCTCGTTCGTGTATCTGTTCCAGCTGCGAGGCAACTGTTTCGCTGTTCCGTCCTCGCAGTGGTCGTGCAGCACGCGTTGATGAAGATGTGGAGGAGGAGGAGGAGGCCTCTCTCGTGCACCCGAAGGGGGCCTTCCGCTCGCGCAGCCAGTCGCCCGCCAGTGGAGCAGGCAGCGGTGAGCGCGGGGGTCGGCGCCGCGCCCCAGAACAAGCCGAAGGAGCAGGTCAGCACGCTGCTGCAGAGGGATGCGGAGGCCACGGGGGACGCCGAGCTGCGCGCGACCCTCACATGCGCAGCGCTTGGAGACGGAGGCCGCCAAGAGCAAGGGCGACGTCTCCGAGGTCGAGTTGCTTCGGCGAGCTGACGTTTTTTTTTCCCGCGAGGCAGATCGCAAGCACAACCAAGCTGTAGCCAATTTGGTGCGTCTCAAGAAGGCAGTCGAGGTTGCTACCGATAAGGAGCCAGATACGGCCAAGACGTTGGCTGGGGCGTCCCGTGCTCGGCGGGCGGCCGCGCAGGCGCTGGCGCGCGCCGAAAGGGGTGGGCGCCGCGGCCGAGGCCCCGACGCCAGGGCAGAACGGCGACGGGACGGAGCTGTTCAAAGTCGCGTGGGATCGCGAGTTCTTGGACACGTTGCTTGGTTTGGAGCGCGAAGACGTTGAGAGGGAAGGGCTGGGGGAGATTTGGCGGCGGCCCCTTGCGACGGGGGCAGAGATGCGCACTAAGGATTCCGAGGTGCGCGCCTGACTGAAGCAGATGGAGACCCTCAAGGCCGAGATAGCCCAGAGGATGAACAAGAAGCGTCGCGCCGACAAAACGCAGGAGACCACTGCAGGGGGCTCTGGCGCCCCCGCGGCCGCCGCAGCCCCCTCCCCTGGAGTGGGAGGTGAGCCCGCTGAGCCCACCGTTGCGGGCGCGGCCCCATCGGGCCCGCCGGTCACCCTGGAGGGGCAGACCAGACGGCGGCGAAGGCGGAGGAGGAGGCGGTCGCAGCTGAGGCCAAGCGGCTTTCGGAGGCCAAGCTCGCGGCAGCAGCCAAAGTCCAGAAGGGCAAGGCATGCGCGGGCAAGGGCAAGGGCTCCGATTGATTAGCTGCTGCTTCAGAGAGGGGGCCTCGACCAGCAGTCGAGGATGGGGGGCCACATGGTCTGCAGATGTTCTATGCCAGTATTTCTCGTTTGGGAGACAAGGCCTGGGGTTTCGTCGAGCAGAACAGTTCTTGTTATGATATGATGGCCCGTGCCGAGACGCATGTGCACTCAGTTTCTGCTACTCGTAAGTGGGAGACGAAGGCGCGAGAGCTGGGGCATCGTTCAATTTTCAATGCTGCGTGGCCGAAGCACTCTGTCGCACCCGCCGCCGAGCTCGGTCGCCAGGCCGCGCATTCGAACGAGGGAGGAGAGTTGCTACTATCCAGGTCGCAGTCGCAAGGTCGTCGAGCGGCTGCCGTTCGAGCCGCTGGAAGTCGATTGCAGGCACCAGGCCACGCGAGTACCGATGGGTTCGCTGCTCAGGTTGTGCACTGCCGTGGCTTCTCGATGGTGGTCGTGACATTAGATTCGCACTCTTGTTTGGGGATGAGAGGTGCCAGTCTCGGTCGGTTCCGACGACTTGCTGGGTTCTTGTGCCCTTTATAATTTCCGTGGGCGGTTGTGGCCGATTGGGACACGTGTGCCAGTGCGTTGCATATAGGCCTGCACATCGCATTTTACGGTTCTGCGGAGCAGCTAGTCACTCGGGGCACGGAAGCCCCAGGGAAGCCCCCGCAGGTTCCTCGGCCCAAAGTGGCTCCTAGAGTAGGCTCGAAGTCCAGTCTGTCTAGGGTTCGGCAGCAGCTCCAGCGAGCTGCGGCTGCCGAGAAGCGGCTCGGCCAAACGCGTACCTCGTTTGGTGGTTGTTTCCAATCCCAAGGGGATCAGCCTTTGGAGGGGGAGCCTCGGGGTGAAAGTACCCTTCCCGAAGCTGGTGGCGCTGTCTTAGATAGTCCTGATTGCAAGCATTTTGATGTGGCGAACTGGCCCGATGAAGAGGATCCGTGGGCTGATGAGCCGAATTTCGGTCCTGGACAGGCCAACCGCCCAGTTTTGTCAGCTGCCTCTGCGCGTGACACCACTGTTGAGGGCTCGCCCTTGGGGGCATCAGGTTCCGACCCGTCCGCGGCTTCCTTGGGCGGGGTGCTGCCGGCAAGGCGTTGCGTTCCCTCATCAGCGCTTGCCTCTTTCAGCGATGCCCCGTTGGCAGCCGAGACGACGTCTCAGGGTGGGGGCTTTCGGGAGTCTGCGCGGCACGTGTTGCCCAACTTCTCCACATTCCCGAAGACGCCTGGCAGCGTTGTCGCCAGGGCGCGGGGCTTCACTCTGGCTCGCAAGAATGTCATCATCTCACTCCTGCCTTGCTGGAGTCCGTAGCGTTCCGGCCCGAGTCTGATGTCATTCCTGCGGTCGCGGGGCTCTACGCTTTCTTCGCCGCGACAGATGAACGCACTATTACTTCGCATCATGGTTCTCAGGCCCCTCCCGGCCCTCGCCGCGCTGACGGGGTTCCGTTTTTCATGCAGATTGTGCGGATGCCGACCGAGCGGACGTTCGCTCCCCTTCGCAATTTGGCCAGCTGCTGGCGGCCGCAACTCCGCGCAGTCCCGCGCGGCATCCAGCGCCATCGGCAGCGGCAGAACGGCACCTATCTGCAGGCCATTCGGATGCATGTTGACACCATGCCTGCTAGGACCCACTGTGCGCTGCTCGAAGGCAAGGTGCCCCCTTGGGCCCGCTGGCTGCAGTTCGCGCCCCAGCATGAGGCGGCGAGCGACGCGGGGATGGCTACGTTTGTCTCTATGGCGAAGCGGGTCAGCGCCAGGAGCCAGCGACGCGCGGTCCAGGAGTCCCTCTGCGAGTTCCGCGATTTCGTGGACGACAAGGCTCCTTTGGGCAAGCTGCGCCGTTCGCTGGTCCCGACGCCCCATTCTGCTGGCGAGCTCAAGGTGGGCGGCGTTGTCCTGTGCCACCCAAAAGACATCCTTGACGCCAAGGCCAAGCACCGGCACCACCTCTGGGGGCAAACAGCTTTGGATGAGGACGCAGCGTTTCAGGATTCCGCCATTGTCGAGGCGACAGCCAAGGGTGAGCCCCTGCCCAGCATCTCGGTTGCTGAGGCGCGAGCGGCCCTGCGCCGAAGGCGCCCTGGCACTGGCATGGGGGTGGGCTCGTCGCCCCGCTGGACCTGGAGCGGCTTCCTGATAGTGCGCTGGGCGAGCTCATCCTGGTGTTCGAGTCTTGTGAGCAGTGCCTATGCTGGCCTGCGCAGCTGCTGCTCATCTTGGCTCGTATGCGACTTAAGAAAACATCTGGTGATCGTATCATTGGGTCGGTGTCCCTCCTCGGTCGCTTGTGGCCCTTGATCAGGGGGCCGCTCGTTCGGGACTGGTCGGCAGAGACAGAGGAGGGGTGGGATGCGGCGATAAGTGACACTTCTAGTCTGCGAGAAGCGTACTTCCGCGCGGTTTAGGAGGAAGTTTGTCATCAGTTGAATGCCCAGGTGGAACATGGGTTGTGTGCTATTCAATCATTTTATGATTCAATAGAATGGCCGTGCTTAGTTCAATCCGCTGCTGTCCTTCCCGCCGCGTTTTTTACATCAGGAGTTGTTGCAATGTGTTTCTGATCGAGTGTCGAGTCGGCCGGGGCCCCCGCCGGCTCCCTTTCAGCCGACGAGGAGCATCGTCCAGGGACTTCGCTCGGGAACAAGGTTCGGCCGCACGATGGCGCACTTCATCCTGCCGAAGATAGTCTCGGCGCATCCGTCGGCGAGCCACCGCGCGTGGATCGATGATCTACCTCAGCAAGTGCGAGGGCCGAGGCCTGCCATCCGAACCCAACTTCGAGCGTGTATCTTGGACACTTGCATTGGTCCTCAGGCAGAGAAGCTGGCGGTGTCACCGAAGTCTGTTGTTGTTTGTTCTAGTTCGGCCGATGCTAAGTGGATTCGCCAGTCACTTAAGCGCCGAGGCGTCAGTCCACAGCCCCAGAGCCAAGCCAGCTTCCTCGGCGTTGACGTTGCGCGTGGACGACGTTTGGCGAGAGCAACTAGACGTCAGCGAGACAGCAATCACAGCCTCATGTCAGATAAGGTTGGTCGATATGCGAAGGTTGCACGTCGCTATAGGGTAACGCAGCGGCTTGAAGGGCAAGGGGCGCAGGCAGCAGGAGGCCATGGATTTCAAATCCACGGCACCTGTGGCCAGCGTCTGCCACAGGCTCGCAGTGGACTCGGTCATTCCTGCGCGGCCCCCGCTAAAGGCCGTTGCCGGACCTCCCTGCCCGCCGCTGGCCAGGGCCCAGGGGTCAGGCCCCCCGCCCTGTGCGCCGAAATGTACCCCCAGATTTGGCGAGATCACTCAGACCTGCGAGCAGGCATCCGCACGGTATGGGGCCAGCTAGCCCAACGGATTTCCTCAGCTGAGCCCTCCCATCGGTCCAAGTTGGTGGGGGGGCCAGTCTCCGCCGTGCTGCTCCACCTCATCGAAGCAGGTTGGGGAGTTGCTGATGCGACGACGTGGACTATTCCTTTTCCCCATACTGCTGCAGGTGGCGACTGGAGGTTTACAGATGAGATGTATAATTACTGGGATCAGGGCACTGGATTATCACAAAGGCTTCCTTCGGGATTTCGCCGATGTCCTCGAGATGCGTCAGTGGAGGGTGGCGAGCTGCCGTTGCTGCGGTGGTGGCCTGGAATTGGGGGCCGACTGCGAATCTGACCATGCGTTGTTGAAGCAATTGGATGAGGTGCCCAAGTATGGCCATCGCCTACCTGCTGTAATGTTGACGCGTGCCAGTGGTGGGGCCTGGCCACGAGCTCGGAAGAAGGGGCCGCTCGCTGGGTTGCAGGGTTCGGAGATATGCCATCGGCGCCATCAGTACCCAGAGACAACGCTGCATCGTTGCTTGACGTGTGAAGCGAACAAGGATAACGTGGCGCACGAACGCACCAGTGATCTTACCCCGCAGGCTGTTTCGCAATCCCGCCTTTTGGCCGCGCGGCATGATCCCCAGTCAGTGGACTGAAGTGCCTGCGCCGTCCGAAATGGACGACTGGACGGTTGCAGGGTCGAATGAGGTTTGCTCCTTGGGGTTTTTGGGTCAGGGGACCCCCTCGGCCCCGTCGATCCTATTTGGGGATGCCTCGAGTGGAGAGGACACTTCCTCTGGGCTGTTCCGTAGGGTCGGTATTGGGGTCGTGCTTTCCAAATTTCTGGAGCCTCAAGTGGGCATCCATACCTGTGTCTTTGGGCCCCTTGCTGGGCCACGGCAAGTTGCGCCGATCTATGAGCTTCGCTGGGCGAGACCCTGCGCGTGCAGGACCGCTGCCCCGACGATGTCACTGTCTTCTTTGTTAGCTCCCATTTAGGCGAGACTGCGACTGCGAGGAATCGGTCGTAGCGGTGGCTTATCACAGGTAGTTCGGCTGCCGATGGCGTTGCTAGCGTGGCCGCCCGACAGGCTCGTTTGCCCGAACACATTCGTCAAGGTGTTCTGTTGCACGAGCGTCGTGCGTTTCTTGTCAGGATGCGGTTACTTCGTGCCACTCTAGGTACGTTGAATTTCGAAGCGGGTGTCGTCGAGGAAAAGGGGCATGTTGTGAAACGTTGTCGGGGTCCTGCTGCTGCTTCTCTCTCCCTCTTCTTGTCCTCTCACTGTGTGGATGACACTGGAAGGGCTTGTCGCAGGCGTGGAGGGCCAGCGTCAAAGGCCACGACCAATCAGTTTCTAAATAGTCCTTGTTTCCAGCCAATAAATTCTAATGGGTCTATCTTCTACAAATCTCCCCAACGCTCAGCTCCACATAGCGGGGGGTGGGCCGACCCGTCCCACGTTGTGCAGTTCTCGTCTAAGCTCCGTCTGTGGTATTGCAGGGCGCGCGGATGCTACGCTTCTGCCGTGCTCCATGAATTGGGGAAGGTATGCGCCGATAGGGTCATCCCCAATCGGGCTGACTATCTGAGCCGTATTTCGCGCGGTCTCGAGCACAAGGTTCTGAGCGCAGTTGGGAAGCGCAAGAGAGGTATAGTTTAATGCGGTACAGTTCTGTCTCCTTGTGTATCACACGTGGGTAGGCATTGGTTGCCATTGTCACATGGCCATACTCATACTCATACACCTGCCTCCCCCTGCTCCTCGTCCTCGTCCTCGTCCTCGTCCTCGTCCTCGTACGCAACAGCCTTGGAAGATTCGGTCGACATTTTTTCGAACGGGGCTGGCCAGCGAAAGTTGCCAAGGACGGGCCGAAGGGGCAGGGATGCAGGTGCAGCCCGCGACCCCGAGTCCTCACTCACCACCCACCAAACCACCCCAACCCAACCCGAAGGCCTCAATTTGCCCTCCATTTCCAGTGGGGGGGGGTCGGGGAACATCGAAACAACGCGTATGGAACCCATACCCCCCCCAACCCGAAATCCGGGTCTTCGGGTTGGGTTGGGGTGGTCTGGTAGGCAGTCACTCACTGCGGTGTGGTCACCGCGCCGTTCGGGGGGCCCCCGAAGGCCTCCAGCCTGCCCCCCCCCCTGCAGGGCGTCGCGCGCAGGGCCGCGCCACCGCCCTCGCCGCCCTCCGGTGACGCCTCCCCGCCGCGGGCGCGCCGAGGCCCGATGGGCGCCCCCACCGCCGACGGTTGCCAGAGGCGCCCCAGCCCCAGAGTGTCCTCTCTTCAGGAGCGAAATAATGAAGGGAAACTGGGACACACAAATAAATACACACAAATAAAAAGATCCCCCATATTTTCCTATATTTTCTGGGTTTTTGTCTTCCCCACCACTTCCCATATTTTCCCATATTTTCCTGGGGATCGACGATTAATTGTGTCTGTGTGTTTTTTCCACTCCTGAAATAAGGACGTACACGTACATGAATCCACGCGGGTTTCGAGAGTACGCACTGCGCAAATGTTCGCATCACGCGGCCGGTCTCGCAGATCGAGGGGCCGTGTTCGTGTACATAGCTGGGTGCGTACGTCCTTTGTGGGCTCCCTATCTTTGGATCTCCGGGGGAGGCCCAAAGGGGCTCCCACCGGCCCCGCAGTGGGGCCGCAGGAGCGCTCCTGGGCCAGGGGGGCGCTCCAGATGTTAACTTTTGCGTCGGTGTGCGACAACTTTTTCGCAAACGTTTAACAACTCCAAATGTGTTAATTTTGGAAGCTAGCAACCTTTCAAGAAGTGAACAACTTCCTGGAACTTTGACAACTTCCACAGAAAAGTTAACAAATATAAAAAAAAAAAGATAACTTGTCAGATCTATAGGGCACTGGCCCCGAGGTGGGGCAGCAGAAGCGCTCTGGGCCAGGGGGGGGCACTCCCGGGCAGCTCCCGCCGCCAGGCCCTCGCGCGAGCCGCAGAGCCACAGAGCCAGCGAGCCGCAGAGCCACGGCCCGCGCGCCCCGGGCCCCGTCCGCCTGCCAGACCGGCCGCCGCGAGGGCCCCCGGGCTCGAGGCCCGGCGCAGACGCCCGACCCTGCACGCCGCAGGATCCTGCAGGGCGGCCGCGAGCGCGGCGACCCGTCCTCCTCGTCGTCGTCGTCGTCCTCTTCGTCCTCGTCATCATCGTCATCCTCGTCATCCTCGTCGTCGTCGTCGTCATCCTCGTCATCCTCGTCGTTCCTTCGACTACCAGATGCCGAGTTGTCAGGGCTCACATGGAGCTCTAACATGCCATGTTAGAGCTCCCTGGGAGCTCGCGGCCCGCGAGCGCGGCGGCGGCGAGCGGCGAGCGGCGCCCGCGCCCAGGCGCGGTCGCCGGCGTCCACGGGGGAGTCCTGCGCCAGCAGCCGCAGGAGGGTGCCGCCTCTGCCTCGCGAGGCGTCGCCGCTCGCCCCAGCGGCGCCGCTCGGGGGGGCGACGGGCCCCGTCCGTCCTCCCCCCCCCCCCCCGAAACTGCGTCGCCAGGTCGAGGGAAGGAGCAAGGGGACCATGGCCACATACACTGTATGTGGCCATGGTCCCCTTACTCCTTCGGCCGACTGTATGTGACATACAGTCGGCCCTGATTAGTATAATTAGGTCGACCCTGCCAGCTCAAGGGCACCCTTGCGTCCTCTGCCTCGCGCCACGTGCCTTCTTACACTCCTATGGCGAAGTGGCCTTCGGAAGGGTCTCGTGTCCTCTCGCCTGTCCTCTCCAATCACGTCCGAGACTGCAGCGCCGACTTGCCCCGAGATCCCTGCGGCTCGATGTGTTCAGGCCGGGCGTGTCCGCCCGTCTTCGGGCCACGGGGCCCTCACAGATCGGTCCAGCTCGCGAGGTGGCGCAGAAAGATGGGGTCCAGGGCTCCTCCTCCTCCTCCTCCTCCTCCTCCTCCTCCTCCGATGTTCCAGTGTTTTCGCTACGTCGGATCTCGGGGTACGGTGGGTTTTATGCGGCGCGGGCGCGCTGGCGACGGCGGCGAAGGCGTTCAAGGCTGAGTTCTGCGATGCGGAGGTACCGACCGATGGACATGGTAACAGCCTTGGACCCGACTGAAGTCAACTTTGAACGATCGGGGCCGCGATCAAGTCAAGGTTGAGCGATCGACATGGTGTCCAAAACCTTTGCGCGCGCCGACGCCGATTGAACCTACCCTATCGTCGAGTTCGCGTCGATTAGCGTCGATTCGCGAGAGTCAACAAGATGGTATGGGAGGCCCCCTTCAGTTGCAGCAGACTTGTACACCACAGCCATGCCTGGCCCGGGCCATTCTCCGAGAGAAATAGCACGAGGACGCTGACCGAGATGTCGCGGGCTCTTGTCGATGACCATCTTGGTCATGGTCCATGTCGGCCGTCGCCGACTCGCGAGGATTGTCCACGAATTGACACTGACCAAGATCGACGGTGACCAAGATCGGCACGACGCTTCCACGTGCAGTCTTGGTCAGGGTCCCCGCCTGCTTCCCCTCCACCAGCGGCCGCTCTGGCCTCGGACGGGTCGGGCGGATGGGGACGGGAGGGTCGGACGGACGGACGGACGGACCGTCAGCTGTCGGCGAAATGTAAGACTCAAGTTCCTCCTCCTCCTCCTCCTTCCATGTCGGCGAAATGAAATGGGTTTGCCGTCGCTTTTTGGCGCGCCCGTCGTGGACTTGTGCGGTCCAGTTTTAGTGGGACGCTTGCAGCGGGAGCTCGCGTCGGATTTCCGAGCGGGTCTCGTCATGTTCCCGGCGGCCCCGTCAGGCCAACCCGAGGCTCCCGAACCCGAGTCTCACGCTTCCCCCGAAGAGGAAGCTACGGTAGGTTTGCGCCGTGTCGACTGGCGGCGACCCCGCCGCAGGCGTTCAGCGTGGAACGCCGCCGGCGACCCAGACTCGGTCGATGTCGAACGGTCTGCCGCTTCGGAATCGGCCGATCGTTCGGGGCTGGACGGCCCCCGCGGTGTCAGGAGCCAAGGCTGGAGTCGACACGACGGGAACCGAACCTGCCGTACACCTTAGGCGATGCTTAAGAAAATTTGAGTTTTCGGCCAGAGTCTCGATTATTCTTAATGTTTCAATGTACATCCCAGGATTTTGATAGAAGTTTTGGGTTTTTATTCAAATTCTGAGACTATGAATTTCTTAACCCATGATTTCTTAAGCATTTCGCAGGGTGTAATCGCTGCATCGCATTTCTGGGGCGGGTCCCCCTGGCGCCGCCCCGCCAGGGAGGGGGGGCCAGCGCCGATCCAAGAATTCCGCGCGGAGTTCCAGTAGTTTATGTTGATGCCGCTTCTTCTTCCTCTGCAGAAGTCGCTCATGCTTAGGACAGGTTTGGTGGAAGGGGACGGCCGGACGGACGGTCAGAGGAGGAACAGATACTAATACCCTTCCCTCGTCACCACGGCTGGATTCGCTTCGAAATCATTGTAAGAACGCATCCCTGGAGAGATCCGAGGAGTATGGGCCACGCGCAGATGGGGGGTAGGGGTAGGGGGAAGTCTTCTTAGAAGCACCCTTGCTTCTTAGAAGGTGCGGGACTTCTCTGTAGATGTGAGGCCCGCGCCTTCCAAGAAGGAGCCTCCTTCTAAGAAGCCTTGCCTCCTCCCCCCTGCGCCCCTCTGCGCGCCGCCAAGAGCAGCGGTGGTGGTACCTCGTCGTTGCCCCGGACGGGTCGCACCAGAGAGTCGGACGGAAGCGTAAGGGACAGGGCGGGGGGGAGGCAGCTGCAGAATTTGCTGCGTGCAGGTGGTCCCAGCCCCGCCGCTGGGCGCCTTCCTCGGTGCACTGGCGCCTCCAGCGCCAGGAGGCGCCGGGAAGACCCGATCATTTCGCACGCGAGTTGATTGTCTCAGCTGCCCTTGTCGCTCCCCACTTTTGTGTTCCGACCCCAGAAAAAAAAAGAGGGTCATGGCGGTTTTCGCAGTCACACCTGCTGGTGTTCCAGGACAGGGGTGGATCGACAGGAGGAGGAGGAGCGAAGAGTGAGCGAGCGAGCGAGCGAGCGAGCGAGCGAGCGAGCGAGCGAGCGAGCGAGTGAGTGAGTGAGTGAGTGAGTGAGTGAGTGAGTGAGTGAGGAGGAGGGAGGTGGAGGAGAAGGAGGAGGAGGAGGAGGAGAGGAGGAGGGTGGGAGGGAGGGAGGGAGGGCGGGTGGGCGGGCGGGAGGGAGGGAGGGGCGGAGGGAGGAGGATGAGGAGGAAGCATGAACGAGGAGGCGGCCTGCGCTGCGTCAGGAGCCCGCCCTCGCGCTCCCGCCTCGTCTCGCCCCTCGACGTCTCCAAGGCCCGCCGCGGGGGGCAGGGCTCTGGGCTCTCGCCTTCCCCCCGAGGCGGAGGAGGTCGACTAAGGAAAACTCAGGACAAACATGACATTTCAGAGGATCGAGGAGGGAGAGGAGGAGGGGGATCTGGGAGGAGGAGAAGGAGGAGGAGGAGGAGAAGGAGGAGGAGAGGGAGAGGAGGAGGGGGATCTGGGAGGAGGAGGAGGAGGAGGGGGAGGAGGGCCCCGTTCCGTGCATTGTATGTACTGTTGGACGCAAGTGTATACCCGTGTGCCCGATCGAGGAGGAGGCGGAGGAGGAGAGGATCGTCGGATGAGTAGAGGGTCGAGGAGGGAGGGTCGAGGAGGGAGGAGGAGGTGGAGGAGGAGGATCCTTGAGGATCGAAGAGAATCAGGCAGAGGAGGAGCCCCGTGGGGGGGAGGAGGAGGAGGCGGAGGAGGAGGAGGAGGAGGAGGAGGAAGAGGAGGAGGAGGAGAAGGAGGAGGAGGAAGAGGAGGAGCAGGACCAAGGAGGTATGGCGGACGCCACCTCTGGCGTGGCTCGTAAGGTGGCACTCGTCGGGGTTGCCCCTTGGATAATAGGTCGGGGAACCTTTTCGTGTTCGACGAGCGCCGTGGCCAGAAGTGCCCCTTCGTTGCTTATTCAGCGTTTTCATGTGGTGGCACGATGGCTGCGTTGCGCGTGGACGGGTCGCGTTCCCATGCAACTTCGACGCGCTCCGTCGCCAAGTCTGGAGGCGCTGGCCTCATGTTTCGTCCCGGTCGGTGGACCTGGCGCCCACGCGCCAGATCCAGAAAGTCGCCATCCTTGGGAGCGTCTGCCCGACACTCCCGGTCCGCCTCCCCCTTCCCAGTCCTTCAGGGAAGCACAGCATGATGGGCCAATTGTCCACCACCACTACCATGGGTAGGACGGGGGAGAAGGGAGGATGTGGAGGTCTTCCTCCTCCTCCTCCTCCTCCTCCTCCTTCCTTCCCTACCTCTGGTAGTGGTGGCGGAAATTCGGCCCCACACAACATGAACAGACACAAACTTCTGGACGTCCGTGCGGATTTATTTCGCCAGCCTGGGCAGGCCTCACATCCCAAAGATGGGCATCGTCGCCTTGTCTCGGTGCCGGTTTTAAGCGTCCCCCCAGCCTCAGAAGGCATATCCCTAAGACTGTCCTCGCCTAGGGCTTTCCAATCTTGGGGATACGGATGGGATCGAGGTCGGGTATGCTCGGGGCGGCGCCAGACCCCCCATGGTGGCGCCTCCGACGCCGCCCTTGGCGCAAGCGCCGGCCGAAAAAGTCTGCGCGCACCTCCGAAACGCTACCAGAGTGCGGTGCTCTTTTGCTCCAGAGTGCTCTCCTCGCCCTCGTCGGGACCCAGGCAGCAGGGGAGGTCGGGCGGGCGGCGTGCGCCACCATGCCGCCTGCGCCGCGCGCCGCGCCGGCTCTGAGCTTCCCTCGCCCTCCTCCCGCCTCCTGCCCCCGCCCCCCCCCGTCTCGTGCGGCCCGTGTCCCACGGTCGGGGCGCGGAGGAAGAAACCCTCTTCGTTGGGGAGGGGCTCGGTGTTCCCTGATTGTTGTGCAGTTTGCCTTGGGTTTTCCTTTTCGTTTTCCGTGGGGAATCAACACTTAACTTATGGGAGCAAGGGGCCTCGTTCCTTTTTCAGGGTTCCTCAGGTCAACGCCCCGACTGTAGCTCCCCCTGCTTCTCCACTTCGTTCCCTCCTTGCCTCGTCCCTCTCCTCCCTCATCATCGGCGGTGGTGGTTGTCATGAGGGTCCGGCGGCCGGGAGCTCGTGAGTGGGTGTTTTTTGAGGACGCGGCTTCCACGCCATGCCCTGAGGGGCACGGGTGGGCTCCACAGAGGAGCGCCCACGACTCCAACGCTCGCGCGTCGCTTCGCTGCGCTGCCCATCATCCCTCGTCTCCCTCTTCCCGCACTCGAATCGTCCACGGGGGTTAGGAGGAGGGGGAAGGCTTCTCAGAGGCACCCCTGCTTCTTAGAAAGCCCGGCCTTGTCTGTAGATGTTAGGCCGGCGCCTCCTAAGAAGCAGCTTCCTTCTAAGAAGCCCCCCCCTCCCCCTACGCCCCCTTTCTGTGCGCCTCGAGTCGCAGACGAAACAATTGCACAGACATCTTCTGTTGGAGGTCCGCGCAGATTTCGTTGATCGGCGCTGGGCCTCTGGCGGCGCCTCCGGCCCCGCCCCTGGAGCGCTCCGCGTGCCTGGGAGGGGGGGGGCTCTGGCGCTCTGGCGGACCTCACCCCCCCGAGCCTGCTCCTCTTCCTCTTCCTTCGTTGCGTTGCATCTTCGGGGGGCCTCTCCTGTCCTGTAAATGGCAGTTGGTCTTGTACTCAGACGTGGGTTCGACACGGATTCGACCTGGTTTCGACGCGCTCGACGCGGGTCTTGACACGGATTCGACGCAGAGATCGCGGCGCGACGGGACAGTTAAGGTCCCCCGAAGATGCAACACAATCTTCGTGTGTTCTCCCTCTCCCACCTGCTCCACCCCCCACCCCCCCAGGAGGAGGCTGTGAGGGGCGGAGGAGTAGGATGTGTTGATCTATGGCAGGTTGGCGTGTGTACGGCATCTTCCCGCCTTGTCGGCTCGGCTGTGACCCCAGCGCGGGCGTTCAGAGCTGAGCGCCGCCAGTGACCCGGAATCGGCTGATGACGATCGACCTGCGCGTTCGGAAAGCCGCGATCTTTCCAGGCTGTACATTCCGCGCGTGGTCAGAAACCACGCACAGGTCGTCACGGCACTGCAGACCAAGAGTCGGCACGTATGCACACGTTCGGACAGGGGGCTGCGCTGACAGAAGACTGGGCTTTCAAGGGGGAAGGGCTGCCCCGATTCCTGGGCCCCCCTCCCTTGGTGCGCGGGGTGCACTAGTCGCGGCTCCGAATGCGCGTCCAGGGGGATGCGCTGACAGAAAACACTTGCGCGGATCTCCGGAACCGTTTGTTTTGTTTTTTCTTCACGAGGGAAATCATCGAGGGTAAAAGACCCCCTAACCCTAATACAATAGTGAAGACGTGGCCTCACTTAGGTCCCCGTCTTTGCATTAGGGATGATCCATCTGGGCGGTTTGGTTCAAGACATCTCAAGAATCCACCCCCTCTACCTAATGTCTTTGGTCCTCCTAACTTAGGTCCCCTCCCAGAGGCTACCATGACTCCCAGATTTGTCGTTTGCTAGAAAGGCCTGGCCATGCAACAATTGAGGAATCCTGCCGTGTTCGATGCATCTGCAGGTGCGTTTACTAGACGATTTCGCTTGCCAGGGTGCCTCACACGAGGGTACTCATGACGCCCTCTACTTCTTGCTCTCCGAATCAGAGCGATCACGTGCCGAGCTTAGAAGCGCGCCGACCGAACAACAGTCGCCGATCGAGCAGTGCGCGCGGGCCGAAGAGAATCCGCGCGGACCCCCGAGTGGTAAACGCTCCTGGCAGCTACGTCTGGAAAGCCCAGGGCTCGCTAGGGACTGGTTTTCCCCCCAAGGCGACGAAAACCCTTCCAAAACCCTCCCGAAACTCTTCGGGAAGCCTGCCACAGCCCTTCAGAGCCCTTCCGGAGGGTTTATCGGAGGGATTCGGGAGGGCCTCGGCTGTTCTGAAAGGAGACCAGTCCCTAGCGCACCCAGGACTTTCTGAGACTGAGTTGCGCTTCCGGCAGGTGCGCCTTGGGGTACTCGCCCCGATCCTCGGCCCCTCCTCCTCCTCCTCCTCCTCCTCCTCCTCCTCCTCCTCCTCCTCCTCCTCCTCCTCCCCGACGTTCGATGACCCCTCGACCCCATGTCTCGTCCTTGCTCCTCGACTCGATCTTGCCGCACTCGATCCTCGCCTCGGCCTGCTCCCCCCGAGCCTCGCGCCCCGCCGGGGGGCCCTCGAGCCCAGAGATCCGAGGGCCATGATCGTTTCAGTCTGGCGGTTTGTACTCCAGATTTCGTAATTCACCACCTACCAAACCACCCCAACCCAACCCGAAGGCCTCAATTTGCCCTCCATTTCCAGTGGGGGGGGTCGGGGAACGTTGAAAAAACACATGGAACCCGTACCCCCCCCAACCCGAGTCAAATTCGGGTCTTCGGGTTGGGTTGGGGTGGTCTGGTAGGTAGTCAGTAATAAAGGGAGGGGGGTCTCATTTCGGGGGGGGTCTCTTCCAGGCTATCTCGGAGGGCTTGTGGGGGGGTCTGGGGACGATGTTTTGGAGGGCTCTCCCACGGGGGGGGGTCTAAAACTTCTCGTCTGGGAGGGTTGAGACCTCTGGAGTACTGGATTTCGCCCTCCGGAGGCCCGTTATCGCGCCTGGGGCCCATCGGACGTGGATCCAGGACGAAGAGCCACCCTTGGGCCAGGACCTCTGGGGCCGCGGACTGAAACGTCACACCGGTGGAGCCCCGGCTCGCCCCGCGGCCTCCTTCAGGCAGGTCTGGGATGAGGATAAGTTGAACATCGGGCCTGTCCCTCGGCAGGGGGAGTGCTCAAAAATAGTAAGAAAATAGTCAGGGGACGATGGTTTGACTACTTCTGATTATTATTAGGGGGCATTTTTGGAGTGCTTTCTTACTTGTCGCCCCAAGTCCCCCTGTAGGGGGACACGCCCGACTTCCTTCCAGAGCGTTCCAGAATGCTCTCAGAGCGTTCTGGAGCGCTCTGGGACGGCCGCGGCGCCTGATGCATCCTCCACATGGGGCGCCCTCGAGGGCGCAGAATCATGCGCGCTTCGCGCTTCGCGCTTCGGCTCCGAGTCCTCATCCTCTCCTTCTCCTTTCTTCTTTCTTTCTGTGCCGCAGCTCAAGAAGCCTGAAATTTCGGCTGTTTCTACTCTACTGCAATAGGGGCTGCTGCCTCCCGGGAGGCCTCATCTAACGCTACAGCTTCTGCTTCGAATACCGTCACCGGAAGCTCCAGAAAAGTGCCGTGCACGACCAACGGTTCAAAGAAGTAATCGCCGTGTTCGTCGCCCTCTCGTTTGCCCCAGAGCCCGATGATGAGGGATGCTGCCGCGCAGTCTCCCTCTCGAAGCCCCCCGTCCGTCTGGATGACCGCGTTGGCCTTGTCCGCTTGTGCCGTAGTAGGATATCTCCTGGTCCACGTGCACCGCCTGTCCATTGTAAGGTCTGCCAAACCGTCGGCGACTTTGTTATGCACGCGCCTCCACCATTGTATGGGGTCTTGGTTGACGTGCGGTGGCAGCCAACCGCGGCCCTGGGGGGCGGCGCGAGAGCGGGAAGTTTTCCGCGCAGCGCGACGCGCGAAGTCGGGCACCCTGGCTCCATGCCCACTGGCTCTCGGAGATTCCCGACTTGTCCTCGTCCAAATGTGTCCTCATCCTGGCTTCGTCTTGCTCCCGCGCCGCCCCGCGAGCCCCTTGTGCCGCACCGCGCGCCGCGGGCCAGGCAGGCTGCGCGTTTGCTGGCTCGGTGGACGCCGGCTTATGATGCGCCCGCACCGATCTTTGCCGGGCCGATCCTGGGCAAAGGATCTTGGTCTTGCGCCACTCTACGGCCAAAGGCCCGCCCTACCCCTGCGGGTCCAACCGACGCTGAGGTATCGAACACCCCCGCTGGGGCTCACTTGGCTGCAGACATCCTTCAAATTCTGAACCCCAGCCTTTTTCAGAAACTTGGTTTGCAGGGCCATAGTCGAACCGAGGTATAAAGATCGAGGTCGGCTCGGGGAGGGTAACCTAATATTCATCGTGTCTGTTGGATGCTATTGTACATCCTGGGTGAGGGTACCCTTGGACGTTCTGTGTGTGTTTTGGCCGGCGGAGGGTCTCATGTTTTTGGAGAGTGTTCTTCTGCCCCAGGTCCACAGTCTGATTAACACGTGGTTGCCTGCCTCCGACCAGGGCAGGAGGCCGCACTGTACCTCTCCTGGGCCCGGGATGCCGTGCGCTCATGACCTCGGCCGGCCACCTGGCGAGGGCCGCGCGTGGCTCGCTCGGCATCGTGGGCGCCGCCGCGGGGCGCCGCGGGGCCAGCTGTGCCGCAGCACGACGGCCCGCCTGGACCCGCCGGGAGCCCCACGAGCGCCGAACGGAGGGCCCAAAGCACCTGTTCAGCTGGCGCCCTCTCAGAGCCCCGAATCATCAGGGGTAACTCGGGTCAGGGATAACTCGGGTTCGTTTTTCGGGAATCCAAACCCGAGTTACCCCGGACCCGAGTTTCCCCGGATAACTCGGGCGTCCAACCCTCCCACCGACGGGGGAAGTTCAGCGGCGCGCAAGGCTGGCCTCCCGCGGGTCGTCGTCTCCGCGCGGCGCGTCGCGAGCGGGGGCGGGCTTTCCAGAGCGCAGCGCGGTAGACGTGTGAGCGCCGCCCATGTGAGTCCGTTGAGGAGGAGGAGGAGGAGGAGGAGGAGGAGGAGGAGGAGGAGGAGGAGGAGGAGGAGAAGAGAGCGATAACGAGACAGAGACAGAGACATACAAAGAGAAAGAGGCAGAGAAATATACCGAGGAGGTGCAGGCGGTGTAGGTGGAGCAGGAGGAAGAGGAGGACGGGGAGGTGGAGGAGGAGTTGCCAAAGGAGGAGGCGGAGGAGGAGGAGGAGGAGAGGAGGAGGGAGCAGGAGTAAGGGAGGAGGAGGAGGAGAAGGAGGAAGAGGAGGACGAGAAGGAGAAGGAGGAGGAGGATGAGGAGGATGAGGAGTGAGGGAGGAGGAGGAGAAGGAGGAGGAGGAGGAGCAGGAGGAGGAGGAGAGGAGGAGGAGGAGGAGATGTGTAGGGAGTTGCGGACCCCGTGGTCTCTATGTCTTGCCCAGGAGGAGGAGGAGGAGGAGAGGTAGGAGGAGGAAAGAGGAGGGGGAGGGGAGGAGGAGGAGGAGGAAGAAGAGGAGGAAGAGGAAGAGGAGGAAGAGGAGGAGGAGGAGGAGGAGGAGGGGAAGGTTGAGGAGGCGTGGGCCCTTCAGTGCGCCCCCCGCTGCACCCCCCCCCCCCTCGTCCGTAGGGCACATTCGCGTACATCCAGGGCGAGATGATCGGGCGCGGGGCGTACGGATGCGTCTACAAGGCGGCGGCAGCCTTTGGGACGGTCAGGTGACAAAAAGGCGAAACTTCTTCGGGTTCGACCCCGTGTTCGCCGCCCCCCCCCTCCTCCCAGATTCCAAGTCGGGCTGGGCCTTGCGGAGGCCCTCGGGGTTATTTGTTGTTGTCCTCTCACACCTGTGCTGCCGAATGCCTGGGACCAACTTTGAATCTGAGGCAAGTGGAGGGGGCGGAGTCAAGGGCTCCACTTGTTTGTCCATCTACTGGAGGGGGGAGAGCCACCCCCTTCCCCCTCCACAGTGACACAACATGAATGGTGCTCTCTCCTCTTCCCTGACTCTCCCTGACTCCGTGCGTATTGTTTTTACACGCAGGATTTCAAAATTGATTTGTCTTGTGTAACGTTGTGCATCCCGACTGTGGCCAGTGATTCCAAAAAGTGTTCCCGCTGCAGCGTGGGCATAATTTTCGGATCGGCGTTTTGCTCCCGTCGTTCAGAAAGGCTCTCTGGCCCCAGTGCGAGCCATTTTTGTTGTCTTTCTTCATTCCCATTTCGCCCCCCTCATTTCCCCTCCTCCGCCTTCCACTGGTCTTCCTGCTCCTCCCATATCTGCCACTCCAGTTCCTGCTGCTGCTGTTCGTCCTCGTCCTCCTTCATCATTATCCACCTTGTCCTCCTGCTGATAGGTGTGTAGATGAGGCAAGATGTCGGTGCGAAGCACGGTCTTACACCCCAAACAACAAAAAACAAAAAGGGCTGACGAGCTCGATAGAACTCCGCCCTGTCCGACTCTACCGGCACAGGTGGCCGGAGGCTGAGCGTGCAAGTGCGAGCGACTGGAAGGTCGCCGAAATTTCTTTGAGCAGCGCCAACTGCACGCAGAAGGCGACGAGGATCGCGGAGACAAGGGCGTAAAGTAGAACACCACGCCACGAAGTCCTGTCCCGTTCGACCGGCGCCGAACGGCCACTGTCCGAGAGTAACGCCGACTGCACGCAGACGGCGTCGAGGAGCGAAGAGAAGAGGACGTAGAAATGGAAGAACACGCCTCCCCGGAAGCCATGCCCCGTTCAGCCGGGCAGAATACTCCAACCAACGGACGCCGAACGGTCAATGTCCGAGAGGAGCGCCGGATGGCGCCCCAGATGAAGAACGCGAAATTGAGGAAGATCACGCCTTGTCTCAAGTCTTGCCCAAGCCGGCCGGCCGGGGAAGGTGAATCCCGCGGACGCCGGCCAGCCTTCCCAGGGCACCTCGTGAAAGGCGGTGTGTGCGCCCCGCCGGCGGAGCCAGGACGGTCCCTGGATAAAGCCACGCCGCCCTGGACATCCGTCGGGCCAGGAAGAAGAGAAGTAGAGTCCAGCCCAGGGCCGGCTGCTGTCCGTGCGGTCATTGCCGCTGCCATCTAGAAATGGACCGAGTCCGGCAGGCATATTTTGTGAAAACCTGCAGGTACGTGTTGTTCGTGTAGAAATACTGTCGAATTCTTGCGGTGCTCCCGGCTGGGAGCAGGAAATACTTTGCCAAGACAACCTCTAGCGCTTCAATGCCGAAGCATCGAAGCCCAACCACACGGCGAGGACGCGTTGTCATGATGGTCCTTGTCCTCCTGCTCACCCTTCTGCTCACCTGCCACCTCCTCGTCGTCCTCCTCCTCCTCCTCGTCGCCCTCCTCCTCCTCGAGGCCTTACATAGGCGCATCAGCTTGCGGGAGGAATCTCGCAACAAGTTTTGAGTTGCCCCCCTCGCCACGGTGCCACTGCGAGCGCTGCGCGCGCCCAGGCAGCGGCACCTGGCCTTGTGTTCCCATTGCTTTCAAAGGCCCCCTGGACAGTCCAGGCTCTGCGGTGCCCAGAAGCAGTCGGCTTAGTTGGCCGGACAAAGGGACACCGATGCAAAGCGACGACGACGACTCCTCCTCCTCTTCCTCCTCCTCCTCCTCTGTGCACAGTTCCCCTTTGTGCCGTTTGCAAATGACACGATGGGTTTTTCTGTTGGTGTTCCATCTGGGTTACGACACGCGTCCGCAAAGACAACATTCAGCGCAATCATGTTGGATATGGCGCGAGCGCACTTAGCTTGCCCTCTCCCCCTCTCCTTCCCCCCCCCTCCGGCCTTCCCTGAACGCCTCGCAGCTGCGCCCTGCGGCAGGGTTGGCGCGGACAGGCGGGGTCCCAGATGTGGTGAGCGGTGAGCTCCCACTGTCCA
Source organism: Prorocentrum cordatum (assembly GCA_963575745.1). Classification (NCBI taxonomy): domain Eukaryota; class Dinophyceae; order Prorocentrales; family Prorocentraceae; genus Prorocentrum; species Prorocentrum cordatum. Next base: position 52,612 of record CAUYUJ010015346.1, read on the forward strand.
TCGCCCCCGTGCGTCACTGGTGACCGCAGGGCGCGGGAGCCTGTTGGGGCCCTACTGGGGGAATATCATCGCCCCCCTCGCCCAGGCGGTGGTCCCAGCTGCAGCCCTTTCCTGTTCTGGTGCTCCGGCTCTCATGTACAGGGTGACTGGTGCTGCTGGCCTTCCTGTGATCGAGGTGGCGGGAGGTGGCGCCCCAAGGGGAGACGACCCCAGGAGTCTCTGGCCAGTTGCGCCGTTGTGGGGTACGAAGCCTCTGCGACAGGCGGTGAGCTGTCCCCGCAGCCATCCCTGAGTGGGAGGTGCCGCGGCCCCTTTCAGGGGCTGTGGCCGCGGCCCCAACCGATGCTTACACAAGCCACCACCACCACCACCTTCACCTCCACCTGCTCCTCATCCCCCCTCCCCCTCCCCCCTCCACTGTCACCACCTCCACCTGCTCCTCATCCCCCCTCCCCCTCCCCCCTCCTTCACCTCCTCCTCCTCCTCCTCCTCCTCCTCCATCCCATTTCCTTATAAACAACTCTTCCCTGTCGCACCCCCAGACGTGTCGGTAGGGCGAGCAGGGCGTTTCGCCTGAGACGTTCCCATCATCCATGATTCTGAAGGTTGGAATTTGAAACAGTTGAATGAATGAGGGGCGGGCCGTTTTCAAAATGTGGCTCTCGCCTTGGCAACGGCGCTTTCGTTTGAGAAGTTTGCAACAATGTCAGGGACGGACGGCGGGTCCTCCTTCAACGTGTGGTTTTCGCCTTGGCGCCGCGCACATTTGCTTTCACAGTTTGCAAAACCTTCGCGGATGGAGGGCGGGTGGTTTTCAAAATGTTGGTCACGCCGCAGTTCTGTGCATATTCGCTCTAATTCTGCGCAACAGTATCACTGATGCAGTGCGATTCTCTTCAAGATGTAACTGTCGGCGTGGCGTTGCGCACACACAGTTGTCTTTCACATCGACAGCAGTGTTAAGGGTTCGTATGGCTGACTTCCCAGTACTGGTGTTCTGGCACGATTCAGGACTGTCAGGACGTAGCAGTCACGTTGATTCGCTGTGGTGAGGAAAAGTCCTCAGGAACGGTTGAACCAGGGCGCACCAGTCACGTTGATTTGCGGCGCTGAAGGTTCAGGAATGGTGTTTTTGGCCAGATTGAGGATTCTCAGGCGGTTGTGTCTCCAACGAGGCATTCGCCGCAACGCAATGAGAATCAAGTCTAGTAGGGCCCCAGGAAGCAGGAGTTGGGAGGGAGGTTTGTGGCATCCTCGTTGACTCGTCGTTGGTTTAAACTGCTCCTCCTCCTCCTCCTCCTCCCTTCTCCTGCTCCTCCTCCTCCTCCTCCTCCTCCCTTCTCCTCCCTTCTCCTCCCTTCTCCTGCTTTTGCTGCGCTTCCGCCCGGTCGGCCGATGGGCTTTCGCATGCCTTCCGCAGGCCTTCCCGAGGGGGGGGGGAGGGGCAGCGCGGTACAGCGGTGGCAGCTCCCAGGGGGGGGGGAACGCGGCAGGAATTCCAGGTTTCGCGCCGGCGTCCTGCCTTGAAAGCCTGCTCGGGAGCCTTGAGACGGGGGTCAATACAGACGGGGGTCAGCCAAGGCGCCAGATCCTGCAGGATCCTGCGAAGACCCCCTCTGGCTGACCGTCGTGGCCGCGAGGCGCCTCGTGGCCGCGGGTTAGGGAGCCGCTCGTGGCCGCGAGGCGGCCGCGCGTATTGGCTGACCCGGGTCTGCGAAGACCTGCGGTGCAGTTTTTTTTTCTTGCATTGCAGTTTTTGGTTTCCTGCTGACCCGGGTCTGGATTGACCCGGGTCAGAAAATCCCCGACCTGCGGGCCGCGGCCCCCGACCTAGGCGACACAGGGAACGATCGCGGCGGCGACGACAACAGCATCACCGCTTCCTTTGGGCGCGCTTCGGCCACGCGTGGGCGAGTGCTGGCAGGGAGGGAGGCGAGGAGGAGGACGGAGGAGGGGGAGGAGTCAAGGGAGGAACAACACAACACTCTGGCCCCAATACTTAGCTGTAAGCAACCCTGGGCGTTTACTACAAAGCTCTTCCATGTTGTATTCCCTCCTTGGGTGCGTTGAGCAAACGGCGTCGCTTGTCGGGGTGCCTATTGCGAGGGTGGATGAGGAGGGGAGGCGCGCACGTGCGGCCCCTCGCGAGGGGCGCGACAGGCAGCGCGCAGGCGGCGGCAGGACAGGACAGGAAAAGGCCGCGCCAAGACGGCGCATCGGCAAATGATTCGGCAGCTCGTAATGTACATTTGCGGTGGCGTGCATAAGTATGGAAATGATCAGCTGCGCAGTGCCTCGGAGAGGTCGTTGTCTACTTTGTACCAACGCAGTGCGAGGGAAACCTACGCAGCTTACTAAGAGGAGGCGGAGAGAGGGCGAGGAGGGAGGGAAGGAGGGAGGAAGGGAGAGAGGGAAGGGCACCTGGAATGAACAAATTAGGCAGGCGGCGGCAGCCCCCCCCAAACAAAAAATAGGAAGGAGGCAGCGCGCGCGCGGGCGCGCCCTCCCAGAGACCCGAGGAGATCTGATGTTTTGCAGTCCGGCGGTTCTGCTTGAAACGATAGTGAATATGAATGTTTTTTCAACTCAGTGCAAATAGGCCCTGGCAAAGCTCGCTGGGCCTTAATGGCAACGGTCTCTCATCTGAATGCTTGGCTTCTGTCGCCCAAGACAAGACAAGATGAGCCACCATCTACCCCATCCAAGAAGATGGCGGCCCCCGGGGCCCTTTCTCGGGCCCAGGGGGCCATCAGAAAGGAATCCCGGACGAGAAGCAAAGATCCCCCTGGGGGAAGGGGTCAGGGCTTTTGGGGCGCGGCTTGGACAAACAAATCATGGCGGCGGAGGTTTGGGCTCGCCCCGCCAGCCGCGCGAGGCCCTCCCCAGGCGCTTCCTCGGGGCTTCCCGTCGGTGTGAAGCGATCGCGGCGCAGGCGTGCGTGGGCAATCGTCGGCCTCCGCCTCGGGGCCTACCCAGGCCGCGGGGCCGTCGACGGAACTCTGGGGCGGCCCAGAGGGGGGTGATGCCTACGGGAGGGGGGGGGAGAGATCAGGGCTGGAGATCTGATATCTCCCGCGATTTCACGGCCCCCATCTTCTCATTTCAATGCCCCCCCCGCCCCGGGCCCCTCCCCTGGGCCGCGGAGATGCCTCGAGCCATGATGTGCAAACCCCTTTCTTGGACGCCCCTCTTGGACGCCCCCGAGAAACGCCTCGGGGTGCAAAGTCGGTCCCAGGAGTTTCAGGGAAGGGGCCCAAACGGGTGGCCGCGTCGTGAAAACATTCCTGGGGGCCTCTAGGAGACATCCTGGAACCTCTGGGGGCCTCCAGCGGAACCTGCAGCGGCCTCCGAAGACCTCTGAATCCCAATGGGGCTTCGCGATTCTTCTCCAATCGATTGGTGAGCGTTTTTTGTCCCTCTCCGGCGTAACGCTCGTTATCCGTCGTTGTCGTCGTCGTCGTCGTCGTCGTCGTCGTCGTCGTCGTCGTCGTCGTCGTCGTCGTCCAATGCAGCTGGCGATGGCTCAGCTACCGCAGGCTGGTTCGACCACTCTAGCGCAAGTGCAAAATGCGGTGGCTCTCTCTCTCTCTCTCTCCCTTTTGGCCGGTGCTCGTTTGCAGTGCGATGCAGTCAACGCGCTTACTAAGAACGCGCGCCTTCTCTAGGGTACCCTTGTGTTCTTGCCTCTGCGGCCTGTCTTTTGCCGCTTTCAGTGGCAAGCTTTTGCAAATACATCCCAACTTCGGTTTCCAAGGGTCTTGCGTCCTTACCACCCGTCCTTAATGCGCGTATCGATTGTAGACCCAACGCCATGGAGAAAATGAAGGCTGGACGGCCCCGCGCCTCCTCCCGCGGGCGCTGCGGTGTGCACAGGCGCTGTGGTTCACGCAGGCAGCACCGGCGCTGCTTTGCACACGGCTGCTACGGTGTACTTAGGCGCTGTGTTGTGCGCAAGCACTGTGGTGCACGCGGGCGCTGTGGTGTACACCGACGCTGTGTTGCACGCGGCTGCTGTGGTGTACACAGGCGATGTGGTGTATATGCAGGCGTTGTGTTGCACGCGTATAGAATTCTCAGGCGTCCAATTTCCGTGCGGACTTTTCCCCAAACGTGTGTATTTAACGTTGGTATTCCCAGGGGCGCCCCAATTTCCAGAGGGATTCTTTTTTCAAACAGTTTTTCCGTGGAGTCCAGAGGCGCTCCGCTTTCCATAACGATTCGTTTTACATTCTATATAGAAATGGGCATCTGTGGAATCCAGAAGCGCTCCATATTCTCTGAAGCTTCTTCGAATAATCCTATAAATTTCTCGAACCCTAATCTAAACAACGGTTGCTACAGTATACACAGGCACTGCGGTGTGCATGGGCGATGTGGTGCTGCAGTGCACGCGGCTGTTGTGGTGTACGGAGGCACCGTGGTGTGTACACAAGTGGCGCTGTGTTGCATGCAGACATTGGGCATTGTCGGGTACACAGGCAATTGATGCGCCGGTGGCGCGGACGCACCCTGGCGGGCGCACGCCGCGGCCGCCGTTACCGTCGCCCTCCCGCCCGACCCCCTTTCCCCCCCCCGGGCAACGGCCGTTACCCGGGAAAGAATCTGGAACGGTCGCATCTTTGGGGTAAAAAGCACATTCATGTTAATCGATGCAGGCCGATGCAGACCTAGATGAACCTCGGGACGTCAATAGTTATCATCCAGAGAGATTCGGGTAAGTCTTGGCAGATCCGATGCGATTCGACAGGCAGCAGAAATCGTTAGGGCTTTGGCAAGTCCAGAGTCCTCCTCCATGGTCATCCCTCAATCCGTACGGACCTCCAAAAGTTAATGTATCCATGCGTGCTTTTCTTATATTACCTTCCTCGCACAGGCTTTGGACAGCGAGACGGGCCAGATCTTCGTCGTCAAGGAGGTGGCGCTCGACATGGGCAGCAAGGCGGGGTCCATTCGATCCGATCGATCCGATGTGATCTCGATGTTGGCCGGCCCGATCCGATTCGATCCCGGTGTTCCGACGATGTGATGCGACCCGATGCTTGCATGGCGATGTTGTGCATCCTGGCGCAGCCGATCCGATTCGATTTCAGTTCCATGCCGATGCAGCCCGATCCCATGCACAGTTCGATTCGGTTTGATTCTCTGGCTCGACGCGGACTGAAAGGAGGACAACGGCTACCGGGAACGCCTCATGGACGAGTTGGAGATTTGCCAGAACGTCAGCCATAAGAACGTGGTCATCAGGGGAGGGCCAGCTGAGACACCGGCGGCCCTTCTCCGACTCCATCCTTCCTCTCTCCATCTCTTTATCTTCCTCCTCCTCCTCCTCCTCCTCTTCCTCACTCCCTCCGTAGCCGTAGCCATTCTGGCTCAAGCCATTCTGGCTCTAGCCGCCGCCCGGCTTGCATCGGCGTACTCCGCAATGGTGCGGCGTCGATGCGAGCCACAAGATGGTTTGGGGGCTGCCAGCTGGAGGTCACTGGTGCGGCTGCTGCGCTGCCGTGGTGTGGCCGCTCCACGGCGGATGCGCCGCAGTGCCCGTCGTCGGCGTCATTGTGCATCAGTGGGCTGTGCAGGCTAGCCGGCCCTCGCAGCCGAGCCATGGTGCCCCGCCCCCTCGCGCAGCCTGCAGCGCCTGGCCTGAGGCGGCCCTCGCTGCACGAGTGGCAGCTGGCGGCGTTGCTTGGCACCACCTGTGGCGGCTTCCCGGAGCTGCCGAAGGACCAGGGCGCCTCGGAGGACGACGAAGAGGACGCGCTGCACGATGCGACGGCGGCGGCAAGGACGGCTGGCAGGCCCCCAGGCGCCCATCGCGGGGGCGGAAGGGAGGTGCTAGCCCCCGGCGCCGCGCCGCTGCCAGGCACGTGGCTTCGGGGCCACCGGCAGCGACAGCGACTTCGACGACGACGATGAAGACGACGACGACGAAGACGACGACGACGACAACGACGAGGGAGGGCGACGGCGTCAACCTCTCTGAGCTCGGGGGTACGGCCGTGGCCGAGCCGCGGGGCGACGCCGCCGCTGATTGCCGTCGCGGCATCGGTGCTCGAGGGGGACGTGGTCAGCGTGTAGCTGGTTGCGGGCCAGGGGGTCGTTATGATAGCGCTCGTGCTAAAGCCGCTGACGTTCGAGGACACGATGACCCTCATGGCGGGCATAGTTGAGCTGCTGGTGTGCGTGCTGCCGCCAGAGCTCGAGTTCGTAAGAATGGCGATCCTGTGGGAAACGCTAGCGTTCAAGGAAACTCATGTGCTCCTGGAGCTGCTGCTGACGTGCACGAAGCCGCTAATGATCGTGAAGCCGCTGGCGTGTAAGGAGCCGCGGGCGTTCGTGGAACTGCTCACATGCATGGAGCTGCTGACGTGCATGGAGCTGCTGCCGACGTTCGTGGAGCTGCTGACGTTCGTGGAGCCGCTGACGTTCGTGGAGCCGCGGACGCTCGCGGAGCTGCTGACATGCATGGAACAGCTGCTGGCGTGGAGCCGCCCAGGCTCGCGGAGCTGATGACGGGCGGGAAGCTGCTGCCGAAGCTCGTGGAGTTGCCGAAGACGTTCTTGGAACCGCAGGCGATCGTGCTGGAGCTGCTGATAGAACGTGGACATTTGTGGAGCCGCTGACGATCGTGCCGGAGCCGCTGGCGTCCAAGTAATTAGCCGCAGGCGTTTCTGGAGCTGCTGCTGTAGCGCATGGAGCTGTTGACGTTCGTGGAGCCGCAGACGTGGGGCTGGAGACTTTCGTGGAGCCACTAACGTGCATGGAGCGGCCGAGGAGGATGGAGCTGCTGCCGACGGTTGTGGAGCCACTGGCGTTCGAGGAGCTGCTGACGTTCGTGGAGCCGCTGACGCTTGTGGAGCTGCTGACGTACATGGGTCAGCTGCTGACGTGAATGGAGCCGCCCAGTTTCGTCCAGCTTCTGACGTGCGCGGATCTGCTGTCGACGTTCGAGCAGCTGCTGCCGTGCATGGAGCCGCTAAGGCGGAGACGGCGTAAAATATCGGAACGGCGCCGCGGTGGCCGCGGTGGTGCCTTGCGATCAGCGGCCGCGTCCGCATCCCAGACGGCCGCGAGGGGGAGCTGCACCGCGACCCAGAGCCCAACGAGGACGGCACGATCTCGGGCTTGGTTATCTTCGGCAGCCGTCTGCGGGGGATCGTCTGGGAGGTCCCCCTCGTTGCGCTGCAGCCTGCCAGTGCTTTGAGGGGCTGACGTCGCGCTGGCCCTTGCCGAAGGGCGACGGCGCCAGATGGCCGCAGAATCGCGGCCACTCGGGCGCTGGGCGTGACTCGAAAGGCTGGGGCCTGATCTGGGTCGCGGGGTGCCTGCGGCCGCTGGCGGTCGTTGGGGGCCCTGTCCCCGCGGGGCGGCGGGCTGCTTGGCTGTGGACCCCTCCTCGGGGGGGCAGCTTGCTCGGGGTGTCCTCGGGCCCCTCGTCGCCGCCCCGGCGCGCCGCTCCGCGGGGGCGCTGCCGAGTAACCAACTGGCTTCAGGCCGCTTGCTCATGTCATCGCCCCCTCCTTACTCCCACCTCCCCTCCTCAACTCCTCCTCCTCCTCCCACCTCCCCTCCCCTACTCCCGCGTTCCCTCCTCCACTGCCCGCGCCTCCTCTCCTCCCCCTCCTCCTCCTCCTCCTCCTCCTCCTCCTCCTCCTCCTCCTCCTCCTCCTCCTCCTCCATCTCTTCCTTCTTCTCTTTCTCCTCCTCAACTTCCTCCTCTTCCTCCTCCTCCTCCTCCACCTTTTCTTCCTCCCTCCTTCTCACTTCTCCTTCGGGAGCTTCACCGAAAGCCGAGCAAGTGCGTGCTAGGCCTTCGGAGGTTCGCGCGGATCTTCTGCTTCCTGCGCCGTCGGCGCCGGGCCCTCCTCCCCGCCACTCCTGGCGCCTGTCGGCGCCGCCCCCGGCGCGCGGCGCGCGTTGGGGAATCGAGCTGGCAGAGGGGGGGGCCAATGCAAACGGGGATCAGCCAGAGCGCCGGATCTTACAGCATCCCAGAACGCCACGGCTACATTTGCCCGGGTCAGTGCGCAGGATACTGCAGCATGTTGGAGAGCGTTGCACAACCTTGCGGAGTTTGACTGGCCCAGGCTTGCACTGACCTGGGTCAGTAGAACTCCGAGGGCAGGAAAATGTCGGGCGACGAAATCTATATATCCACTGCTCCCTGGCCAGGCCCTTCCTGAACCCAGGAGCTGTGTATACGCCCTCCTGGCCAAACCAGGAGGGCGTGGCGTATACACAGCTGCTGTGTTGAGGATGGGCCTGGCCAGGGAGCAGTGGATATGTATAGATCTCGCCGCCCTAAAATGGGGAGGTGGTGCAGCACCCACGTCCGCGCGGACCTCGGGAAGGTTGCGTCTGCGCCGCTTTTGCCATCGAAGGTGCCTACAACACTTCGAGAGGAAGAGCGAGAGGATGAGGAGAGGGACGATAATGAGGCGGAGGAGGAGGAGAAGGAGGAGGAGGAGGAGGAGGAAAGGGAAAAGCAAAAGGAGGCCTCGTTGGGACCTCTTGGGGATTCCTGGGTTTTTTGGGGGGCCCCTTGAGAGCCTCGCTGAGGGGCCTCTGTGGGACCTCCTGGAGATTCTTGGGGGCTTCTGGGCAGGGCCTTCAGGGGGGCCTTTTCGGGCATCTTGGCCGGTTTATGGCTCTGTTGGCCTGTCTTACGTTTTCAAAGTCCGTCTTGGGGGCATTTTTGGGCCGTGTTGGGGTCCTCCTGGGGGGCTGTAGGCCCGTCTAAGCGGTCTCTTGAGACGTCTGGGGGTCCCCTCGGGGACCTGTTGGGCCGTCTTGGAGCTCTCTTTGCTCGGCTTGTGGCCCTCTTGGAGGTTTCCTGGGTCTCTTGGGAGATATCTTTGGAGCCTGTGGGGCTGGCTTGGGCTGTCGGAGCCTCTCGGAAAGCAGCATAAGCTAAGCTAAGCTAAGCTAAGATAGCTAAGCTAAGCTAAGCTAATATGAGATAAGCTAAGCCCAAGCTAAGCAAAGCTAGGCTAGGCCAGGCTAAGCTAAGCTGAGATGATATAAGCTAAGCTAAGCTACGCAAAGCTAAGCTAAGCTAAGCTAAGCTAAGCTAATATAGGCGAATATGTGATAAGCTAAGTTAAGCTAGGCTAGGCAAAGCTAAGCTCATCTAGGCTAAGTTAAGCTAAGCTAAGTCAAACTAAGCTACGATGAGAGGAGCTAAGCGAAGCTAAGGTAAGCTAAGCTAAGCTAAGCTAGGCTAGACTAAGCTAAGCTAAGATGAGATAGGCTAAGCTAAGCTAAACTAGGCGAGGCTAGGCTAAGCTAAGCTAAGATGAGATAAGCTAAGCTAAGCTAAGCTAAGCAGAGGCGCAACTGGGGGAACCGCGGGGCGGACGTAACTGGGGGAACCGCGGGGCGGATGCCGGGGGAACCGCCCGGGGCGTTTTACATTGCCCGGCCCTTTAAGCCCAGAGGGTAAGAACCCTTCTAGGCAGAGCCTAGGTAGGGAACATGTAACGATCATCAATGATTTGGCCATCTTTGGGCCCTCGTAGAGGGCCTCTCGGAGAACGTTTGGAGCGCCTTGACAGCCTCTTGGCCCGTCTTGGGGTGTCTTGAGGTCATCTTGGGCCGTCTTAGAGTCGTCTTCTCCGACTTGGAGGCCGTCTGAGTTGTTTTGGAAGAGTCTCGTGCCGTCTTGGAGGCCATGCTGGGAGCCGTCTTGGAGGCCATCTTTGCAGCCGTCGTCGGGCGCGGGGGAGGCGGAGGAGGGTCCTTTGGGGTTCGCCTGGGTCTTTCCGGGTGGCCGGCCAGACCCGCCGAGAGCCGGCCGGGCTTTCTCTGGGAGGGCCAGACGTGCACCCGAACATTCGGCACGCCAAGCACCGATTTGCAAACAAAGGGAGCGGTTGATCGAAAATCAATCGAT
>CAUYUJ010015346.1:67500-232500 GCA_963575745.1 Prorocentrum cordatum
TTCGCGCAGCGCGAAGCGCGAAGTGCGACGCAAGGAATCTGCGTGGACCTTCTGCACAGATCCGCCGCTCCAAAAAATGAGTGCGGGCGTTTTTTTTTTTTTTTTTTTTTTTTTGCTGTTTTCGCCCTCGCCGGGGCCCTCGCCGGGCCTCGTGACCCTCAAGAAACGACTGAGGGCGAAAGGCCGGCCCTGGGGAAGTGGTCCAGATTTCCAGGGCCCGCGCATCAAAACAAAGTGGAGCAGCGGAATGTCTGGGTCTTTGGGTCGACCCCTGCCGCAAGGGCTCAACTACCTCCACTCGCGCTCGCCGCCGATCGTGCACCGCGACATCAAGGCCGCCGGGCCCGCGCCAAGCTGCCCCGGGCCGCCCCCCGGCCTGGATGACTGGTCTGTTTGTGCACGAATGCCCCGTGGAGGGCCGGGGTGCGGACGGGACCCAGACCCCCTTGAGCAACGAAAAAATCATGACGGGAGGTTTTTCTGAATTTTCGGCCTCCTGGGGCCCTCACCGGGCCTCGGGAGCGTCAAAAAACGGCGCAGGATGCAAAGCCGGTCCTGGGGAAAGGGTCGGGACCTCTGGGGGTCGACGCAACGAAAAAGTCACGACGTCGGGGGTCCGGGGAGGTGCGTCTCCGCTGGCTCCTGCAGAGGCCCAGGCCCAGAGATCCGAGGCTGTGCTTTTTTTTCATTCCCGCGGGTCTTCCTGGACGTCGGCCTCCGGGGCCCGTGGGGGGGCCCGGCCCGGACATCCGCCGATCTATCTGTTTCGGTCCGCGGCCCCATGGCGAGGTTCCGACGCCTTCTCCGGGAGTGGTTTCTCCTCCCGGATCCACTCCTGATTCACCACCTACCCAACCACCCCAACCCAACCCGAAGGCCTCAGTTTGCCCTCCATTTCCAGTCGGGGGGGGGTCAGAGTGAACATCGAAAAAGCACGTATGGAGCCCATACCCCCCCCAACCCGAAATTCGGGTCTTCGGGTTGGGTTGGGGTAGTCACTGATGGTCTCGCGGGGTCCCATCGCTGGCCTTGAAGGCCGAAAGCCAGGAGCAGCCGCCGGACGGAGAAAACACCTCCTCGGAGCTCTGGGCGTCTGCGTGGCATCCTTCGGGGGGCCTTCCGGCCGTTGCGCTCCGCTCTGGGGGGCGTTTTTTTCCGGGGGCGTTTTTTTTTTTTTTTGTTTTGTATTTTTTTCCGGGGGCGTTGTCATGATCTAAGAATCGTTTCTGCTTGTAGGTCTTTCTCTTGCTCTAAAACAGATCGTGGTAGACCACTACGTATGCCGGGACGGTCAGTCCCTGCTCAAATGGACAGGGGTTGCAGCGCCGATGCAACAAATCCGCGCGGACCTCCCAACGCTCATGTTTGTTCATGCGGATTTCTTGTCCTTTCCTTTTGAAAGGCCACGACGGGGGCCGACAGCAATGGGGATGCAGGTTGCCAGGAGTTCCTGCCCATTTTGAGCCAGACTAACGGTCGGTGTTGCCACGGCCGTCGCCTACTTAGGACACATACCACGTCCTCGACAGTGGCCGCTGTCGGTTCAGACAACGTTTGCTGGTGGACATCGTCTCCTGTTGCTTTGAGGTTGCAATCTCAAGGTCGAAAACAGTTCGCGCAGAAACCAGTTTCGCCGGCAGGGCTCGTCAGTCCGTTGGGCCACAGATGGCGGCAGTGCGCGAGCGATCTACAATTGAGATGCGGTGGCAATGACATCTGGTGCCACGTGTTCTTGTGACACCCGGCTCGCCCCATGCCATGTCAAGAGGACGCGCTTCAGACATCGATTGGGAAGAGCCTCAGAAATCTTTCCGTCCCATTTCGGGCATCCCGATCTTTCCCGGCCACGAGGGCCAAGAATGACCCCAATGCTGGAGGGCATTTTTTGCGTTCTTCGTGCTTGGGCTCCGCACCTCAGACTGCTTTTCGTGCGGGGTGCAGCCAGGACGCCGAAAGAAGCAGGTTGGGTTCGGCAGGGTCTCGGTGTTCGGAGGTCCTTCCAGGGCTGTTCCTCTAGCCCTCCTCGTGCACGCAGGCGCGTTTGGGGCCAAAAAAGGGCTTCCTTCCTGATTCGGGGGCGGAAAAGAGGGGGGTGATGACTAGGGGGGGGTGGATATCATGGCGGGGGCCATGATTTTTCCCCAGATCTCAGGGCGCCCCTTCTTGTTTTATTACGTCCCGTGCCCCCCCGCTAGGCCGCGCACATGCCGCCGGTCATGATTTGCACCCCCCCCTCTTGGACACCCCCCTCTTGGCCGCTCCCGACTGATAGATCGTTCCTGGTTTCAGCACCTCCACCCTGGGGCCCACGAGGCCTTGTTTGGGCCCTCGACGAACGGGCTCCTGCTCTTGATCCGGCACGCGCTGGCCCGGGCCTGGTCGGCTTCGGCACCGGTGCACGGCTTTGGCCTCCCCTCCGCGCAGGGCGCGAACGTGCTCGTGGACCTCAGCTTCTGCGTGAGGCTCGCGGACTTCGGCTGCTCCAAGCGGGACGAGATGACGGTGTCAGAGGAGAAACAATTGCATATGCGGCATAAGCTGTCGGAAGTCCGCGCGGAGTTCTCGGGTCGGCGTTGGGCCAGAATTGTTGTCGGTCTTCTTCCCCATTCTTTGCGTACCCAGGTCGATCTTCCATGGTCCATTAGGAGTACGTCGGCGCAGACATGCAACGAGAATCCCTTGGATCGGCGCTGGATCCTTCTTACCGCGCGCCAGCGGCGGCGCAGAAGCCCCGCCAGGCGGGTTGACGGCCAATCCGAGAAGTCTGCGCGGACCTTCGAAATGCGTGTTCTGCCGTGGTTTGCCGTGCTCCAGGCTGTTTCCTGAAGGATGCGGTACCCATACCGCTACCTTTCCCTCGTTTTCCTCTCTTTGGGCCTCCTGGAGGCCCTCGTCGCCTCCGGTGGGTTCGCTTCAAAGTTCTTGTCAGAACACAGCCGGCCCAGGGAGTGTAGCGGTATCAGTATTTCTTGGTCCTTCCACAGATGTCGTACACCATGTTGGGGTCCATCCCCTGGATGGCGCCAGAGGTCATCCAGCGGGAGGGTGGGCACGGCCGGAAGGCGGACATCTGGAGCCTGGGCTGCACGCTCATCGAGTTCGCCTCGGCGGAGCGGCCGTGGGGCAACAGGAGAGTGGTTTACCCTCTGGGCCATAGCGCGCGTTGCGCCCCCTCCCCTCTCCCCCCGCCCCCCCGTAACGTAACGCTCCCCCCCCTCAGTGCGTCCCTGGCACTGCCGCAGTGGTTCGGGCACCCGTTGGGGGGGGCGTTACGTTATGCCACCCCTCGTCCCCCCCCTCTTCCCCCACCAAATGACCCTTATCAAAAATGTGCTCCAGCAAGTTTGACAACAACCCCGTGTTCGCCATGTGGCACATAGGCGCCTCCGACGCGAGCGACGGGCCCAGGACGACGACCGACACGACGGTGTCCACAGTGTCGGCGTCCACGTCGAGGACGACATCGACGTCCTCCACGACGACGACGACGACGACGGCGAAGCCGACGACGACGACGACGACGACGACGACGACGACGACGACGACGACGACGACGACGACGACGACGACGTCCACGACGACGTCCACGACGAATACGACGACGACGACGACGACGACGACGACGACGACGACGACGACGACGACGAAGTCCACGTAGACGTGCACGACGAAGACGACGGCGATGACGTCCGCGACGATGAAGACGGCCAGGAGGAGGAAGACGAAGACGACATCGCCCCGAGGTGCCTCCGACGCGACGCCGCCGATCCCCGACTCGGCCGCTGATGACGAGCGCGAGCTGATCAGCCGATGCGTGCAGCGTTCGCCGGACGACCGCCCGTGGACGGAGGAGTTGCTCCAGATGAGCTTCGTGGCGTGAGACCCGCAGCAGGAGTCTTTGCACCTCGAAAAACAACATTCGGCGGCGAGGGAGGGAGGGAAGAGAGAAAGGGCGGGCCTTCTCAGAAGGCTCGGAAGTCCCCAGGCCTTCCGAGAAGTTTTCGAAGTCTTCCCCGAACGCGCATAACGTTTTTCAGTATGCGCGGGGGCTTTTGAGAAGGCCTTCTCCCTCTCACTTCCCCCCTCGCTCACTGCCGAAAATGCGGCATAAACATAGTTTCTTGGAGGTCTGCGCGGATTTCTTGGATCGTCGTTGGGGCCCCCCTTTCGCCGCCCCTGGCGCGCTCCGCGCTCGAGGAAGGGGGGTCCAGTGCCGATCCAAGAAATCCGCGCGGACCTCAGAGAAATTATGCTTTCACAGTTTTGTGTTCCTCCAACGCCACCGCCATGCCTGGCCAGGACCATCCTGCGATGGAAGAAGCCACAGGGACCATGACAAAGATGTCGCGGGATCTTGTCGATTTCGATCGTGGTCATAGTCCATGTCGGCCGTCGCCCATTCGCAAGGAGGATCCTCGATTTGACGGCGACCAAGACCGACGGTGGCCAAGATCGACACGACGTCTGCGCGCTCAGTCTTGGTCATGGCCCCCGTTCGCTTCCCCTCCAGCCCTGGGCCCTGGCATGGCGTGCACGCCCTTCTGACCAGGACCGGGCGGGTCTGCAGTCGGGGCCCTGAAGAAGGAACCCTTCTCGTTGGGGAGGGGCTCGGTGTTCCTTGATTGTTCTGCAGTTTGCCTTCGGTCTCCCTGGGGTTTCCGGTGGGACATCGAAGGGGGCCTCGTTCCTCATGTAGGGTTCCTTAGGTCAACGCCCCGACTGTGCACCCAGGCCCGGGGGGGCACTGGCCAGGCACGGCGGTGGTGCGCAGATGCCCGAGGGACCCGGCGTGTGAGAGGCAGCGCATGGCTCCCTCGTCCCTGCCGCCCCTCCTCTTTGCTCGGGTCGGCTGCCGCCGGAGGCGGACGAAGCCACGGCAACGCGCGCAGCTTTTCGGAGGTCCGCGCGGACGTCCTTGGATCGGCGCTGGGGCCCCTTGGCGGCGCAGGGGCATCTGCGCGGGCTGCCGAAAGTTTGTGCTCGCAGTCGAGACGCTGGAACAAGGACCAGCCTGGGCTCCGGAGGGGGCTCCGATGTTCGGGCCGCTGCTCAGGCGCAGGTCGTGGAAACTCTTCGTGGCCGACGCTCGCCGTGGCCAGAGAAGCCCCTTCGTGTCTGATTTGAGGTTCCTGCTGGTAGCCCGATGACTGTCCGGTGGTTTTTGTTTCGCTGCCTTCGTCCTCGGACCGGGCGCTGAAAGCGTCGGCGGCTCGCACAAGGGGGTGGCCCGAGGGGGGTAAGGCCTTCTAAGAAGGCGGCGCGCTTCTTGAATGGAGGGGCCTTCTTTGAAGGGCCTGGATTCTCCTGAGGAGGCTTCTTAGAGTCTTAGAAGCCTGGAGGGCTTCGGAAAAGACCCCTGCCGTCTTAGAACCTCACCTGCCTTCTCAGAAGCTCCTGCCAAAAGACGTGGCCCGCCCCCAGCGGTGCGAAGGCGACCCCGGCTTCTCCGCTGAGGCCCCGGGTGGCCTCCAGAAGCGCTCCTCGCGAGGAACAGACCCCAGAGGGCTGCGCGAGAAGCCAGGGGTATCTCGGGCCAGGACTGCCCCTCGGCACTGGCACGGGGCAGGGATCGAGCTCGTGCAGGGACAGCGATAGGGGCGGATAGGCATAGGACGCGACGACCCCCGATCGCCCATGGATCGCCAATAGGGCTCTGCCCCACCCCTCCCAGGAACGTGCGGATTCGCACTTGGCGGCCTATCGGCCTGTCACCGATCTATCGGTGATGTATCGCCTATTCCAGGTCGATGTTCCCCTCCCCATGCCAGTCCCCGCTGTCGTTGCCCCTCAACCCCCCAAGCTCGCGCAGGGATTGGTATTCACACACACACACACACACACACACACACACACACACACACACACACACACACACACACACACACACACACACACACACACACACACACACACACACACACACACACACACACACACACACACACACACACACACACACACACACACACACACACACACACACACACACACACACACACACACACACACCACAACGCGATGAGCGGGTGAATCGGCATACGGTGAGACGAAAGACCATGTTCTGTGCACTCTGGAAGGCAGTTGGGAGGGCGGGGTGGTCACGATCTCACCCCCTCGAAGCTTTGGGGCGGGGGTTCGAATCCTTCCCCTTTCCCCCTCCCAACCTCTCGACTCTCAAAAGTTCCCGCGGGCGGCGGAGTTCGGATCCCCCCTGTCCCTGCCGGCGCCCGCAAACGGCGACGAGGAGGAGGAGGAGGACGACGACGACGGCGTTGTCGGGACCTACCCCCCCTGACAAGAATTGCATCCCAGGTGGAAGTATGTAAATGTATTGGGATCGTCCTCGTTGTTTCTTGTAACCTTTTAGAATCAGTGTTCACAAATGGAAGCTACATGACCATTTGTATATACTTAATTTGCAAGTTCGATCACGTACTGGGTGGGAGCACACGCCTGAAGAAGCAGTTATGCGATTGCCCTTCCACTGCGTCCGAACACGACGAGTTCATCATATCGTAGCAATGTCGCCTGCTCGTCGTCATCATGTTCTCATGCTTGCGACCAATGAGTGCTTGCATGATGCAGACGCAGTGGCGGCAGCATGATTGACCACATGCTGGAGTTTGACGTTTACACATGTCAGTAATTGTACTAGCCTTAAATAATTCGTAGCTGCATGATGCCGTGACTGATTGGGGATGATGTTTTCATTATCCAAGCAGGTTTGCCCTATAGAAGTTAGCTCATTTTGAGTGATTAATATTTGGCACCCCCTCCGCTTTTTCCAATACCCCCCCTTTTTCCAATAACACCCCCCTTTTTTCCAATGACACTTGCTTACTTGCTCTTGCGTGCTTGCTCTCGCTTGCCCTTACTTGCTTGCACTTGATCGCTGGCTCTTGCTTGCTTGTTATTGCTCGCTTGCGCTTGCCTGTTTCCGCTTGCTTGCTTGCGCTTGTTTGATTATGCTCCTCCCGTCCTCCTTTCGTCCTCCCATCCTTCTCTCGTCCTCCTTCTGTCCTCCTATCTATTTTGAGTCAACGCTGGCTGATATGGATGTTTGTGTTGACTATCTCTGGGTTGTGTCCCGCGCGTTGGTGTAGCACGCGTCGCATTACTGTGCTCAACCGCGCGTGGCTTTTGCCGCAAAAGCAGCACAGAATCGTGACCGCCGAGACACGGCGAAAATGGAAAATGCCCGGAAACCGCCCGCTCGCCGCCGACTCCTCGCCGCCGGCTGTAAGTCGGGCGTGTCCCCGTATACAGGGGGATTCTGGGCGAATGCTGAAGCGTACCCCAAACATACCCCCCACACATTGAAAAATAGTCAAAACAGCGTCCCCAGACTATTTGTTTGACTATTTTTTGCATATTCCCCCTGTAATGGGACAGGCCCGACTCCACGCCGCCTCCGCGCTCCTGGCGGCCCCCGACCGGAGGCGCCCGCCCGCCGCGCCCGCCCGGACCGCCGGGCGCTGCGCCCGCGGCGCGGAGCGCCGCCGGCCGCACGCGCAGCCGCGCGCCTCTCCCAGACATCCGACGTCTCGATTTTTTCGAGACACGGGCCCCCCACCTCCCGACCACTTCCCCGGGACCGGTTTTTCATCCCGAGTCGTTTTTTGACGGTCCCGAGGCCCGGCGAAGGCCTCCAGAGGCCGAAAACGATGAAAAACCTTTGTCTCGATTTTTTCGAGACGCCCGATGTCTGGGCTGCGCGCGCGCGCGAGGGGGCCAGCGCGCGGGCAGCGCGCGGGCAGCGCGCGACACGGCCAGCGCGCGGGCGCTCGCCCGGAGATCCGGGGCTCCGACCAGAATCGGCGCGGCCAGTCTTCGAGCGCTTCGGCGGAGCTAAAGTCTGCGGGCGCGCTCGTCGGCGCGCGGCGTCCTCTTCTGGCCGCGGGGGGCGTGTCCAGCAGCGGCGCCTCGCCACGAGCGCTGCGGGGGTGCCGGGATTCTCCCGGACGGCCGCTGGAGTCCGCTGGAGGCCCGAGATATGACCTGACACCCAAACTCGGCGGCGCACCCAGGGGCGTCGTTTTTTGCCGGCGGCGATCGACAGGAGTGCGACAAGATATGTGACGAAGACGCACAGCAGTTCCGGCTCATTTTGAACAGGGCTCGCCGTCGGCCAGAGGGAAATCTCGGCGGCGGGCCAGGGGGGGGAAGTGAGACGGGGCAGGCCTCCTCACAAGGCGGCGGGTATTCTCAGAAGCCCTCCCGCCATCTGAGAAGTTGTCCTTGTCCTCGGGGAAGGCTTAGAGAGCTACTCAGAAGGCCGGAGGTCTTCCGAGCCTTCTGAGAAGGCCCGCCCCCTCTCACTTCCCTTTTTGGCGCGCTGCCGAAAGTTGGAGCGGCCGGTTTGGGGTCATTTGCTGACCGTCAAAAAATGATTCAGGATGAACAAACGGCGTTGGGGAAGTTGTCCAGACCTCCAGGGGTCCACGCATCGACAACAATTGGAGCGCCAGATGTCTGTGTACTGGACGCTTGGATGTCTGTGTACTGGACGCTTGGCGACCCCCAGCGGCCCTCGGAGCCCCGCAGAGGCGCTCGGAGGCTCTCAGTCAGGGGAAACGCCAGTCAGAGGTTAGAGCTGGTGGTATGTCTTCGTCGGTTCTCGGCTGCTTTCCAGCCTCGGGGTGCCTTCCAGCGGCTGCGCCTAGCCACGAGCGTTCCAGGGTTTCCCAGATCGTCCCGAACGGCCGCCTGAGACCCGAGTTATGCCCCGAAGACCGGACGACGAGGATCATTTGGGGGGATGGGTTGCGGGGGGAATGATCGACCGTTCATCGCCGATGAGGGCTCGATAGCCCCACCCCGCCCAGGAGCGTGAGGATTCGCTATTCTACGGCTCATTGCCGATGTATCGGCGATGTATCGCCGAGTTCAGGTTGATGTTCCCCCCTCCACCCCCCCGAGCCAGCCCCCCCCTCCTAGCGCCTAGCGTTGTCCCTCACTCGGGGAGCCCGCGATCTGCTGGTCGCGACCGCGCTGCGCTCACACACTGCGCCGCGCGCGGCCGTTTGCGTCGCGCCCTCGCTGGGGCGCGCACCACGCGCGCGTTCCGGCCGCCGTTTTCTTTGCGCAGGCGGCAGGGACGGGGAAGGGGCCCTACCTCGGGGCCCAGCTGTCGCTGCGGCTGAACGCAGCTCGGGAAGCTGGTGCGTTTGGGCCCTTGGGCGGGTCCGGGGACCGATTTGAGCTGCCGTTGTCTCAACTTTCAGCCCGCCCTGCTCAATTTTCAGGAGGGAGAAAAACACACAGACACAATTATTTGTCGATTTCCAGGAAAATATGGGGAAATATGGGAAGTGGGGGGGAAGACAAAAACCCAGAAAATATAGGAAAATATGAGGAATCTTGTTATTTGTGTGTATTTATTTGTGTGTCCCAGTTTCCCTTCAAATTTCATCCGAAGCAGGCAAAACCAGCATAGACACCAACATTCGGAGGCCCGCGCGGATTTCTTGGATCGGCGCTGGGCCTCCCCCCTGGCGGCGCCTCCAGCGCTGCCCCGTTGCGCGCTCCTCGCGCCGGGGAGGGGGGGCCCAGCGCCGATCCAAGAACTCCGCGCGGACCTCCGAAAGTTCGAGTAGGGGATCGACTGCAGAATGGATCTACCCCCAAATTAGTTGGCCAATCGAATCTACGGAAAATGCGAAGATCGTCTTGCTGACCTACCAACATGTTGCGTATCCTTTTGCTGATCAGACGAGCAAATCAATTCTCGGGTAAGTCAATTCTGTAGTCGATCCCCTACTCGAAAAGTGTATGTTTGTGCAGTGCTTTGTTCCTCCACGGGAGGAGCAGATCGGCACGAGCGTCAGGGTTTCGGGCGGGGTCCGCGTGGTTTTTCTCGGAACGGGGCCATATCCCCCTCCCTGGCACGCGGATCGCGCCAGTCAGGGACAACGATACAGGGGGATGGCATGGGGGGGATGCGTCGACCCCCAGTCGCTCGTTCATCGCCGATGGGGGCCCGATAGCTCCAGATTGCCCAGGAAATTGCGGATTCACTCTCGGGGTCCCATCGCCGATCTGTCTGCGATGGATCGCCGATTCCAGGTCGATGTGTCCCCCTCTATGCCAGTCCCTCCCTATCGTTGCCCCTCAGCCAGGGGCGGCGCCAGAGGCGCGTCTGGGGGGTCAGCGCCAATCCAAGAAATCGGCGCGGACCTCCTTAAAGCCTGTGCTTATGCTGGTTGTGTGGTCCCGCTCGTCTATTTCTTTAGGAGCTCCAAAGAGTGCTCCTCTCTGCACACGCCAGGTCAATTGGCCGCGCTAGAAGCTCGGCCGCGCAATCAGGGTTGGCGGGCGGTCCAGCAGTTCAAGGATGCTCTCGAGAGGAGAGACTGGGATGGGGAGGGATGAGACGGTGAACCGTGCTGGTTCGAGCAGCTTCACCTGTTCAGGCCGCAACACTGTGTGGCTTTTGACCCAGAGAGAGACCTGTGGGAGCAGAGTTCCCATTGCATCCTGCACTAGCCAGGATCCCGTGGAACGTTGCTCAAAGAGCACTGCCTGTAGTAGGTTGGGTGAGTGCATTTATGTCCACCGCCAGGATACATCGATGCCCACGGTTTCGGTGTCCTGAGCTAGGGCTTCAGATGGCGGGAACACCGAAAACGCCTACGGCGAGCCATCACCGCCCATTTGCCTCCTGGCAACGCCCGTGTCGTGAAATGTCGAGTGAACGTGAGTGCGGCCATGCTAGTGGGCTGTTCCCCCCAGCCTCTGGGAACCCACGGGTGGAACACTGGGAAGGCTGGGGCCGTCTCTGGCTCTTGGGGCTTTCTTGGCGCTCTTTCGAGGGCTCTTGAGCCTTCTTGGGCGCCTCCGGTGGCCCTCGTAGACCATCCTGGGAATCCCTGGGGCCAGCCCAGGGCGCCTGTCGGCCCAATGCAGCGCCTTCGGAGGGCGTCTCGGGCGTCTGTGGGTCCTTCTTGAGATCCTCGTGGGCTCTTGGGGTCTTCTCGTGGCCTACTTTGACTGGCCTTCGGGACCTCGTGGGCCGTCTTGAGCGCTCTCAAGATCGCAAACGATCATCGTGGCCATATTGGAGACGGGTCTTCTCGTTCCTGTGCTCGCTCTGCGGGTTTTTCTTGGTGGCTGGCGGGTCGGGCAGAAGGTCGGTCGGAGCCTTTGGGAAGGGTCACGATGTTCCAGGTTACCCAAAGGAGCGACGAATGAAAACTGCGTCGTCTGGTCTGCACCGATGTTCGCGCGTAAGCTGCCCTCTCAAGGTCGCGCGTAAGCCCTCGCTTCCAGTGTAGCGTGCCGCGCTGGCGGCCCGCGTAAGCTGCGGCGTAAGGTCGCTACTTCAGCTCGCGTAAGACCCCTTTCTGATCGTCGCCCAAATGGGGCTGGAGCAAGTGGGGTCGGAGGATCGCGCCGCAGCGCTCATGCATCGATTATCAATTATCAGAGTGAGGGGGCCGAACTGTCGTTCACTGTCCCTGGGTGCGTGGCTGAAATGGGGATCCATGGTGAGGATTCTGCTTGTTGCGTTTGTGTGGTTTGTTTGTTTGTTTGTTTGTTTGTTTGTTTGTTGTCGTCGTCCCACCCGCGACCTACCCGCGACCCACCCCGCGACCCACCCCGCGACCCACCCCGCGACCCACCCCGCGACCCAACCCGCGACCCAGCCCGCGACCCACCCGCGACCCACCCCGCGACCCACCCGCGACCCACCCACGACCCACCCCGCGACCCACCCGCGACCCACCCCTTAGCCATCCGCGACCCACCCGCGACCCAATATCGACCCACCCGCGACCTACCCACATTGGTTTAACGAAAAAATCGGCGCCTGCGGCGGGCTCGTGGCATAATTTGTGGAACTTTGGCGCCTGCGGCGGGCTTCTCCAGAGTCTGGCAAACCGCCGACGTCCCCACCGCCCCCTCATTCTTATCCGCATCTGCGTACGGCCCGATTTGGAGCCCGTTCTGCTCCACCCCGCCGTCGCTGATGCGTCGGCGATGTGGCGCGCTCCTCCGACAGCTCAGACCTCGTCCGGGAGGCCGCCGAAAGTGCCTCCACATCTGTCACGCCGAGCACCGCCGGCAAGCGGATCTAGTGGCCTGCGGCCCATTATGCTTGCGTCGTGGACAAAGGCTTCTCGGAGGTCTTATGGGCCTCTTGGATCCCTCGCTGTGGCCTCTGGGAGATCTCCTGGGGGCCTCCCGGAGGCCTCTTGGGGATCAGGGGCCTCTTGGGGGCTTACTGGCGGTCTCGGGGGCCATCTCGGGGCGGAGGGCCTCAAGTGTCGGCTCGAGTTCCCCTTTTGGGCGTCTCTTTGGGCCGTCTTGGGGGCCTCTTGGGCTCTTGGGTTCGCCTTGTGGAGGAGGAGGAGGAGGAGGAGGAGGAGGAAGAGGAGGAGGAGGAGGAGGAGGAGGAGGAGAGGCGAGGGAGAAGCAGGAGCAGGAGGGAGCGGAGGATGAGGAGGGGAAGGATGGTGATGAGGAGGGTCCACATCAGGGCATGTTGGAGGTTGAGACCCCAAGCATACCGAGCCCAGGGCCTCGGAGGAGGCCACGCGGAGATCCCCGAGAACGCCCAAGGACGCCCGGGGCAGCTGGGGCCCAGGGCCCTCTTACTGAACCACAGCATTCACACACCCAGATCTCCGACGATGTGCGTTGATCAGTCCCCGAGTTTTCCCTCGGTTCGGCCTTTGGGCTTCGCTCATGGGAGGGGGGGGGCGATTAATAGAGGGAGGGGGTAGAACGGTGAACTTCTCGGGCCCCAGAGGCCCCCTCTCGGGCCCTAAAGGGCCCTTCTAGAGGCCTTAAATGGCCCCTTTTCTGCGGCCCTCGCGCCCCTCCCCCCCCCCCCCACGTATCGCCCCCCATCACGCGACGCCCAAGCCTCTGGGGCCCGTTGTCGGGCCCCCGAGGCCCTCAAAAACGAACCCGCGGCGGGAAAGCGTCCCCGGGGAAGGAGTCGGGACCTTCTCGGGGCCACGCGTTGGACCAAGCTCACAGCGTCGGGTTTCGGGGCGCGCGCTGCCGACGACACCACGGGGCCCGCGTGCACTCCACGCGGGCGGATGTCCGTATGCTCGCCCCGCTGCCCGACGGCCTGGGGGCAGGGGCTGTTCCCGAAGCTGTGGGCGTCCCCGTTCTTCGGCCGCGCGCAGAGGGGGGCAATTAGGGGGGAGGGGGGAAGGCTTCCGAGGAGCACCCCTGCTTCTTGGAGGGCGCCGGCCTTGCGTCTGCAGACAAGGCCCGCGCCCTCTCAGGAGCAGGGGTGCTTCTCAGAAGCCTTCCCCCCTATCCCCCCCTTGCCCCCCTCTGCGCGCCGCCCAAGTGTTCCTGGCGGGGCAGACTACCTCCATCGAGTAACCAAGAACGGCATGAACGTAGGCTTTCGAAGCTGCGCGCGGATCTCTTGGATCGGCTCTGGGACGCCCATGCCAGCGCCTCCAGCGCCGCACCGGGCGCGCTCCGCGCGCCAGGGAGGTGGGCCCAGCGCGGATCCAAGAAATCCGCGAGGACTTCCGAGAAGTTGTGTTTACGTCGTTCTTTGTTCCTCCACTCCACTCCTGCTTTTCGCTTCCCTCTTCTTCCTCTCGGAGCACGCAACTTGATACAGCCAAGACGCTGCCATCGGGACCACCCGAGAGTTGCCAAGCAACGGGGTCGTCTCCGCCGACGGCCGCGCGCGAGCTGCCCGCGCAGGGCCGCGCGTGAGCTGCCCTCGTCTCGAGCGTGGCGCGCCGCGACCGCGGCTGGGCGTACGCCACCGCGTCAGGTCGACGCGTCGTCTCGCGCAAGGCCCGTCTCCGATCCGTCGCTCGCCCGGGGCTCCGGATGGGGCACCGGGCCGCCTCCTTCCGCCGCGCGGCGGGGAGAGCCCGGTCGTGGCCGAGGGTGGCCCCTGCCGGAGCACTTGGCATCGCCTTGACGTGTGCATGTTTTCCTCGGCGAGGACCATGGGGGAGCATCCTGGATGACTCAGCGGAAAAAGCACGCGCGAAATCGAAAAATTCTCGAGGAATGGACGTCCGAGCGATGGCCAGAGCAGCCGCGCCGTCCCCTCGGCGAGGACCATGGGGGAGCATCCTGGATGACTCAGCGGAAAAAGCACGCGCGACATCGACAAATTCTCGAGGAAGGGACGTCCGAGCGCTGGCCAGGGCAGCCCCGCCGTCCCCGAGCCACGGGGTGAGCCTGCGGGCGCCCGCGCGGCTGCGTGGCTCGGCGACCGGGCCCGCCTCGGCGGCGCCTCCGGGGCCGCCTCTGGCGCGCTCGCGCAGCACCGACGCGAGAGGTCCGCGCGGTCCTCGGAGAGTCTCTGCCCGCACCGATGGTTCTTATTATTCTTCTTCTGCTGCTGCTTCTGCTTCTTCTCCTCATTCTTCTTCTTCTTCCTCTTCTTCTTCTTCTTCTTCTTCTTCTTCTGTTGAAGCATCTGCCTGCACCTCTGGTAGCCAGGTGACTCCCACCAGATTGGAGTACCTCTATGTAGAATCTCCAGAGTGCTGCAGCCTAAGATTTTAAGTGCAGCCGAGAAGCGTATGCGTTGCTGCTATGTGTAATTAGCTCATGTTGTGTAGTCATCAATTGGCTTTGCGTATGGCCATGCCCTGACTCGTTGTAAGCATACGCTCCCACCCCGCCACCTAGTCGGCCGATCACGATGCCATCCGGGGGGGTCCGCCCTAGCCATCAAAGACCGTAGACAGTGTTCGTTGCGCCTGTCAACCTGGGCGTTTTGCAGGCGACGTTGCAACATACGTGGCAGGAATGGGACGGGGCGCCCGTGACCCTCCCCCTCCTCCTCCTCCTCCTCCTCCTCCTCCTCCTCCTCCTCCTCCTCCTCCTCCTCCTCCTCCTCCTGGGCGCCGCGCCCATCCATTTGTCGTTCGCCGCCTCCCCGACGGCAGGCTCCGCGCGCTCGCCGGAGAGCGGTCGGCCTCGCCGCGGCGCTGCGCAGATCTCGCCCGAGAGTGGCGACCCCGCTCGGGCGCGGCGCCTTGTGTCACTCGCCGAGTCCTTCTCCTCCTCCTCCTCCTCCTCCTCCTCCTCCTCCTCCTCCTCCTCCTCCTCCTCCTCATCCTCCTGCTCCTCCTCCTCCTCCTCCCTCCTCCTCCTCCTCCTCCTCCTCCTCCTCTTCCTCCTCCTCCTCCTCCTTCTCATCCTCCTCCTGGGTCGCGCCCCACCACTCGTGTAGATGTCGCTTGAAATGGTGATGCCGCTTGGACGCGGGACATGCTGTTCGGTCGCCGAATCGAGTTCGGTAGCAGATCATGGGGGGCTCGCTGGGCAGTCGAAGGCCAGACTGTCAGATTGGATTGGGCCCCACGGGCCAATCTGGCCTGGCCAAGCTGGATGATTTGGGTTATTCGCCAGACTGGATTCGCGTTGGCTCCCTCGCCAGATTGCCCCCGTTTGCCAGATTTGGCCTGCCAGATTGGCGCCAGATTGGCTTCGACTACCCAGGCTCGTGTCTTCGTAATTCCGTCGCTTCAGTGTATGGGCCTGCGCCAGCGTCTGGTAGTCGATGGGGAAGCGGCGATGTAGCGTCGACGAGCGCCGATTTAGCCTCGATTAGCGTCGACTTAGCCTCGATCAGCGTAGGTTAGTGTCGGTTCGCAAGAGCTTAGAAGATGGTGTGGTCGTCTCCCATGCGTTGCCGCAGAACTCGTGGGAACGCGGCAGCGTCAGTGTGGCCCATTGAGGTGGTGTTCTCGCCCAGAGCCGCACAGAAGTTCAGTGAGAGCGGCAGTGCTGCTTCGGCGCGGCGCGGACGTCTCGTCTCCGCCGCGCTCATCGGCAAGGCTTGACAATTCGCGTTATCCAAATCCCCACCAGCCCAGCCAAAAGCACTCACCAAGCGAGCTGCCTGATCGGGGTTGCGTAACATCAAGCAGCCGTCACGCACTGGGAGCCTCTTGGAGGCATGCTCGGGCCATCGTGAGGCCCTCCTCGGACCGTTTTGGAGGCCTTTGGGCCCCCTTGGGGCCCTGTTGGGGCGGTCCTTAAGTACGACCCCCCCAGGACGCAGATAAGATGCATCTAGGGACTCCCGGGGCCGTCTTCGGTCCCCTTTGGGCCTCTCTTGGGGCTTTATATCGGAGTCATCTTGAGGCCTTACGGGCCCGTGGGAAGCGAAAAGGCGAGAGAGAGAGAGAGAGTACAAAACGATGTTGATAGCCCATTGGTTTTGGAATCTGGTCTCTCGGGGAGGGGGGGGTCCTTGAGAGACTCCGTGTCCACCTGGAGCCATCTTGGCACCCAAGAGGGTTTCCAGACGGTCCGAGAGGGTTCCCAGATGGCCCAAGAGGCGCCAAATACGGCCCCAACGGGCTCCCTTTTGGCCCCAAGAGAGGCTCAAGATGGGGAGCTCGATTTGACATTTCGAGTCCTCCACCCCAAGACCCAGACATCCGACTGCTGCAATTTGTTCGATGCGTTGACCCCAGATGACTGGACCAGTTCCCTGGGGCCAGGTTTTCGCCCTGAGTCGTTGTTTGACGCCCCCGAGGCCCGGCGAGGGCCCCTGGAGACCGAAAACTATCAAAAACCACCCGCTCAAATTTTGTTTGGAGCTTCGGATCTCAGGGGAGGTGCTCAAGAAGCTTCTGAGAGGCCTCCTAGCCCCACAAGGCCCCCCAGATCTTGGGCGTCCTCCTTCCTGCTCCTCTCCTCCCCCCCCCTGCTCCCGCCCTCCTCCCTGCTCCACCCTCCTCCCTGCTCCCTCCTCCTCCTCCTCCCTGCTCCCCCGTGCTCCCTGTCCCCCTCCCTCCTCCCTGCCCTCTCCTCCCCCCTCCGCCACGCCGCCCCCCTCGGAGGCAGCCCCAACCCCTCCCCCCTGCGATCCTCCGGGCGCGCCCGAGCGGCGGCCTGGGCCGCCGCCCGGGCGGCCATGCGGCGAGAGGCCGCAACGCGCACCGTCGCCACTCTGCCCGCCGAGCCGCGCGGCGGGGCGGAGAAAAGGCCTGCTCCTCCTCCTGCTCCTCCTCCTCCTGCTCCCCTCCTCCTCCTCCTCCTCCTCCTCCTCTCTCCTCCTCCTCCTCCTCCTCCTCCTCCCCTCCTCCCTCCTCCTCCTCCTCCTCCTCCTCCTCCTCCTCCTCCTCCTCCTCCTCCTCCCCTCCTCCTCCTCCCTCCTCCCTCCTCCTCCTCCCTCCTCCCTCCTCCCTCCTCCTCCTCCTCCTCCTGCTCCTCCTCCCACCCTCCTCCTCCCCCGTCCTCCTCCCCCTCCTCCTCTCCCTCCTCCTCCTCCTCCTCCTCCTCCTCCTCCTCCTCCTCCTCCTCCTCCGCCTCCTCCTCCTCCTCCTCCTCCTCCTCCTCCTCCTCCTCCTCCTCCTGCCTGCTCCCCCCACCCCTCCCTCGCGGCTCGTCGTCGCAGCCCTCGCAGGGGGGAGGCTGTTGCTGCTGAGCGTCGGCATGACTGTCTCTCTCACTGATCTCGTGTGCCAGGGTGGGGAGGGAGGAGGGAGGCAGGCGGGGGACGCGGAGGAGGGTAGCGGAGGTGGGAGGACGTTGTTGCTTGCATCGGCGGCCGGGAGGATGCACAGTGGCGACAAAGAAGGCTTGTGGCTTGACCGACAAGCAGAGCATCGGGCCTGCCATTCGACAAGATCATGTTGCAGAGGGCCAGTGGTCTCTCGCTCGCACAACGCGCGTGCGCCAGATTTGAGTTCCAGCGGTGGGCGTGGGAGATGAGGAGGAGCAGGAGGACATTTTTTTGACATTCGCTTCGGGGCTGAACTGAAGCTCAAGCACGTTCCGCGGACAGCAACTGACCCCCAGTCCAAGCCTGGGGCGTTGCCAGTTCCGAGTCGGCGCCAAGAACCCTACCCCAGGAGGAGGAGAGGAGGAGAGGAGGAGAAGGACATGCATGAAACACAACTCGCCCGGGTTAAACGCTGCCCACCTTCTAATGGGCCGTTCCCAGGCCAGAGCAGAAACAATGCAGAACTTCCCCAGAACGGGGCGGAGAATCCCATCCCACCCACCAGTGACCCCCTCCCCAGACAAGAGCAATCCCTGAACGCCAACTTGCAGGTTCGGACTTTCGAGCATGGTGAGACCATGGCAAGACCCGCCAGGGAAGGCCACTTGCTTACGCCTGTGACCTGGCTGCCAATTCCTTAAACTGTCTGGAGGGAGGAAGGAGGGAGGGGGGAAGACAGTAGGACAAGGGAAGGGGAAGGAGATCAAGACTGCAAAGCACTGGGGTAAACTTTCTTCCCACATACTAATGGGAGTCCCCTAGCAGAGCGAGACCTCCGTTCCCCAAAGGGAAGAGAGAATACTAGGGGAATACTTCGCCAGACTTTCCTGGACCCCTGACAAGTACAATAAACTGGGCTGAATACAGCTGCCCAACTAGCGCATGAAAGAAACTGCAGGTAAGCTACCTGCTTCACAGTTCTGCCGATCTGGCCAAGGAAACAAGACGTGAAGGTAAAAGAACGCTGGGTAGCCGACAACTGTCCTACCCAAACGAAAGGACCAACACAAAAGGAGTATACCAAAACCTGTAGCCGAGGAATTATGCTCACTAAGCCAATACTCAAGTTGCCATTTAGCCCAAGATGCAATTAACATTCTGCCGCTGAAAGAAAGTTGGATACTACCAACATATTTGCTCAAATTACTTTGAAGAAGTGGAGTCTGAGCTGGATCTGCTCCTCCTAGGAACAGGCGCGCTGCCTGAAGCTGCGTTTTGATTCTTAACACGATTGAGCTCCTCCTGGAGTGTCTCTAGCTTCTGCTGGAGGTGCTTGATCTTGATATCCTGGAGACCACACTTTAACTCCAGCAGTTTTGAACTGGACGGGGCAGAACCACTGGAGGGGTCGGCATCGCTGTGCCCAACCTTTGCACGCTTACTAGCGTGCTCTGGAGAAGTCGAACGAGGACTGTCGACATGTTGACTGGCAGAAGGTGAGTCGGACACGCTATCGCTGTCCAAAACTGGAAGCTTGTCTTCCTTCTTGGTGATCTGAACCTTTACCTTAGGCTCCACATTGAATTTCTCGCATACTGCCAAATAAAGAAACTGTGCTTGCCCTTTGTACTTGTCCAAGAAATGGTCCAACTGATCCAGCATCTGCGGTTCGTACTGCTGGAAGACATCCGAGATCAAAAACTTGAACTGATGCCTGACTTTGAAATCCTGGCCCTGCTCTCTGTCGGCTTCTACCTGGCGAGCGGCCTTATCTTTGGGATTGGCCTTCACTGCCACAAGAGGCGGCGGTGGCTGCGTCTTCTCACTGTCGGCTTCTACCTGAACAGTGGGCTTGTGTTTGGACTGAGACTTCTCCCTGCCAACTACTACCTCAGCCTTGATCCTTTCTGTGCGACCAGACTTCGCTGCTGACGGTGGTGGCGGAGGTGGGGGAAGTGGCTGGGAACTCTTCCCATGCCACGGAAGGCCGCACTTACATAACGGCTGAGAAGCCACGCGGGCAAAATTACTTTGAATGCGAAACAACAGGAGATCCTACTCCTTCTTTGCGAACCCAAGGCGTCCTGGAAGACATGGCGGAAACTGCGGCGCGTGGGTGTAGGAGAAAAGGGGGGGGCAGGCTGCTCCTGCCCAGCTGGCTTGAGCGGTGGCAACTTGAGCCAAAATGGCTTGAGCCAAAATGGCTTGAGCCAAAATGGCTACGGGGGGAGGAGCAGGAGGAGGAGGAGGAGGAGGAGGAGGAGGAGGAGGAGGAGGAGATGGAGGAAGGAGGAGGAGGAAGGAGGAGGAGGGGAATGAGGAGGAGAGGGAGAGGAGCAGGGGGAGAAAGCAGGAAAGGGAAAGCAGGGAGGAGGGAGGCGAGCGTTCTATTGCCGATCGGATCGCCACTCGGCGGGAGGCCCCCCCCCCCCCTCCCCCTTCCTTCCCACCCCCCGCAGATGGTCTCGGGGTCCGTTCCAACTTTCGATCAGGCTGGCAGCTTTCCATCGGGTGGGGCCAGCACTGAGGGGCCAGCTCCCCCCCTCCCCCGGGCCCGCGCCCGCATGGGGCTCCTCCTCCTCGGGGCCCGACCTCTCGAGCCGCCTGCAGGCCGAGCCCGCGCCCCCGCCCCACCCCTGGGCGGCGCGCCTTGCTCGCTCACGCGCGCGCGCGCCCCGCAGCGCCCTCGCGCCGCCCGCCCCCCCATCGGCGGCGCGCCCGGAGGGGGGAAAGGGCAGAGGGGGCGGGCCCTCCCAGAAGGCTCAGGAGGCCTCCTGCCGGAGCCCTCGAGACTCTCTCCGGAGCCCCGCCGCCTCCCTCTCACCTCCCCAGGACAACGACCAGGGGGGGGGATAGGCATAGGGGGGGACGCATCGACCCCGATCGTCCACTCATCGCCGATGGGGGCCCGATCGCCCACCCCCGCCCAGGAACCTGCGCATACACGCTCGGGGGCCTTTCGCCGGTCCATCGGCGAGACGTCGCCAATGCCAGGTCGATGTTACCCCCCCCCCCTGTGCCAGCCCCCCCTCCCTGCAGTCAACCAGAATTTCCAAGGTTACCTTCGCATCCTTTCCCTTCGGCCCTTCCTGGGCCGACTTCGTGGCCGCGCTCCGCTCGCAGAGTGTCGACATGGCCTTCCGAGGCCCTTGCATCCTTACCGTGCGTCCTTCTCGTACGGGTTGACTGTGTACTTGTGGCCTCTTGGGGGCCTCTTTGCGGGCCTCTCTGGTGGGCTTCCAGGGGTCTCCTGGCAAGCCTCTCGGGGGGCCCTTGTGTCGGGCCGCCGGGGGGGCATCTGGGGAGCTTCTCGGGGTATGCGGAGGGAGGGCTCGAGCCAACCAGTGTCTTGACGAGCTCGTGGGCCCTGTCGTTCCCCCCCCCCCACCCTCTCACTTCTCAGGAGCGAAAGAAGGCCGTACACGTACATGAACCCACGCTGGTTTCGAGAGACTTCATTGCGCGAATGTTCGTGTCACGCGGCAGGTCTCGCAGGTCAAGGGGCCGGGAGCATGTACATAGCTGGGCGCGCACGTCCTTTGTGGGCTCCCCAACTTCCTCCTTCTGCGCGCCGCCGACGCTCGCCTCCCGCCCCCCCCCCGCGCTGGCCGCCCCCCTGCGGGGCACCCCGCAGGGATGCCGAAGGCCGGCGCTCCGCCCGCGCGGCGGCCGCCGCCGCGGTCGCCGCCCCTGGGCCCCACGCGGTCGTCACGAGAAGGGCGCGGGCAAGGACGAGAGCAACGAAGGACCAGGACGAGGAAGGGCGAGGCCGAGGACGAGGACGAGGAAGGACGAGGACGAGGGCGAGGACGATGGCGAGGACAAGGAAGGACGGTGACGAGGAAGGACGATGACGAGGAAGGGCGAGGACCAGGACGAGGACAAGGACAAGGACACGGACGGGGAAAAGGAAGACGAGGACAAGGACGAGGGCGACGAGGATAAGGACGATTACGAGGACAAGGACGAGGACAAAGAAGGACGAGGACAAGGACGAGAATGAAGAGGAAGGGCAAGACAAGGACGAGAAGGACGAGGACAAGGACCAGGCCGAGGAGGACGAGAATGGCGAGGACAAGGACACGGACGAGGTGGTATCCGAACACGAACCAAGAGCCTCTTGGTTGGATTTGGAGGTCGCCCTGGAGGTGGGGCGGCCACGAATCTTGGCAAGGTTCTTGTCAAGGAGTGGCGTGCTCCTCCCCAGCCTCCCCCCCCCGGCTCTGCGATGTAGACGCAGCTCATACATACATTATAGCGATGCAGTGTTGTCAGCATGGTTCTGTCCAGCATGGGCAGCCTTTTTTGCGGACGGGGGTCGAGCATCACGCAACCAAGCGGCGACGAGGACGACGAGGGCGAGGAGGACGAGGACGACGGGGAGGCTGGTGAGAAATACGTGGAGGAGGAGGAGGAGGAGGAGGAGGAGGAGGCAGAGGCAGGAGCCAGCAGGACGAGAATCGAGAATCGAGGACGGAGGAGGACGGCGGCGGACGTTTCTCGAGCCCCCCCCCTCCTCGGCAGCACGGGGCCCAGCCGTTCCATCTGCAGGGGCTGACCAGCAAAACACACAACACACAGACACACACACACACACACCAACGTATACCCACAAACACACACACACATACACACACACACCCACGCACGCACGCACGCACGCACGCACGCACGCACGCACGCACGCACGCACGCACGCACGCACGCACGCACGCACGCACGCACACACACACACACACACACACACACACACACACACACACACACACACACACACACACACACACACACACACACACACACACACACACACACACACACACACACACACACACACACACACACACACACACACACACACACACACACACACACACACACGCACACACACGCACACACACACGCACACACCAACACACACACACAACTCTCACGCATACACGGTCGACGAGTACACCTTTGCATGAACACCAACTCTTCTCGGAGATCCGCGCGGATTTCCTGCCTCGGCGCCCTCTGGCGCCGCTCCTGGCGCGCGCGCTTCCCTCGGGCGCTGTGGTCCCCAGGAGCCCCAGAAGGGCGCTCCCTGGGCCCCGGGAGGGGCACGAACGCTGCGCGTGGCTTCGCCCTCCCCCCACCCCACCCGTCTACCGTTCCCCATGAAGCAGCGTCCACTCCCCGCGCCAACGAGGGGGGTCCAGCGCCGATGCGAGAGATCCGCGCGGGCCTCCGAGGGGGTTCCACGCGCTCAGGCGTCGGGGCTGGCGCGCAGCACCTTGGCAGGCCGGGGGGGGGGCGCTGGGATCTTTCGGGCCAGGGCCTACTCTTCGAGCACATTGTGGCGTCTCTCTTCCTCGTCTTGAGAGCCCCTTGGGGGCCTCCTTCGGGCCTCGTGCGGCCTCTTTGGGCCTCCTGAGGGCCTTTTGATCCCGAGGGCTCGACATGTCCGTTCGGGTCCCCCGTCTGGGGCCCCTCCCGGAGCCGTCTTGGGGGCATCTTGGGCCGTTTGGGAGGCCTCTTGACCATCTTGGGGCCCTCTGGGGTCGTTGCTGGGCCCTATTAGTCGTCTCTTGGGCCGTCTTGGGCCGATCTTGGGGGCCTCTTAAGCCATCTTGGAGCGTCGGGAAGCCGAACAGGCGAGAAAGTCAAAGCCCTTCAAACACCTCAGGCAAATCACTATTGTTTGCCTCCCTCTTGGGAGGCCTCTTGGAGGCCTCAGAGGGCGTCCTGGGGGCATCTTGGGCAGTCTTGAGACCGATTTGGGCGACCTGGATCGATCATGCGACGATTCGGGGCTCTCTTGGACCGTCTTGGGGGCCTCTTGGGGCCCTCTTGGCCCGTCTGGGGGCTCTCTTGGGCCCGAACGAGTCCGCGAGAAGGTACTCCAGGCGCCAGGGGCCACGCGGGGAGCCCTAGTAGATTTGACAAATTTGTGTCCGGGCCCTTGAACAAATCCTTAGGATTGAAAATTGAGGCTTGGGGGATTCGGCGCAGGACCTGAGGACATTCCAGCTCGTGCTTTGAGGGCATTGTGGCGGATCCAACCACATACACACACACATATATATATATATATATATATATATGTATGTGTCTACGTAGGTGTGTGTGTGCAGGGTGTATGTGTATATATATATATAGAAATATATATACGCTTGTACCCACACCAGACTGTACTCAGATACGTCTATGCAGAGCCATCCATACTTGCCTGGATATATATATATATATAAAGATATATGTGTACATGCATATGCACAGTCACGTGCTCACACTCACATATTTATATGTGTATTTGTATGTATGTATGTATGTATGTATGTATGTATGTATGTATGTATGTATGTATGTATGCACGTGCGTACGTACGTACGTATGTATGTATTTATGTATGTATGTATGCATGCATGCATGCATGCATGCATGCATGCATGCATACATGTATGCATGTGTGTGGTATGTATGTATGCACGTATGTATGTATGTATGCATGCATGCATGCATGTATGTATGTATGTATGTGTGTGTGTGCGTTTGCGTATGTATGCATGCATCTATGTATGTATGTGTATGTATGTATGTATGGATGTATGTATGTATGTATGTATGTGTGCATGCATGACTGTGTATACACATACAACATGCATACACATGACATGCACATGTATATGCATACTTAGGCTTGCCCATGTGCAGGACCATCTACGTGTGCATATACCAATATATACATACATATACATCTACACACGCACATACATACATGAACATATGCATCTGCCTAACTAGCTACATACACATGTACACAAACGTTTGTAGTGCCTCTTCCATATCCATATACATATACATATACCTGCACTTCCATACGCACATGCACAGACATACACCTACACACATACACACATGTACCTAAACGTAGACATATACATATACATCGGCATCGACACATACACACATGCGTGTGTACATTTATGTTGTATATACATCGTGTAGGTTTCGGCCCATTTCGCCATCGTGCCAGGGTTGTAGGTCAGAGACATGAATAGTGGGATGCCTCTCGGAAGCCTCTTGGATTCGTTTTTGGATTATCTCATGGGCTCTTTGTGACCTGATATAGGCCTCTTGCGGCCGAAGGTTCAGGGAGGAGGGCTCGAAATATCGGTGTGTGCTCCCCCTCTGGGCCGCGTGGACCTCTCTTGGGCACCTCGCGGGGCCGTCTTGGATCGTCCTGGCGGCCCATTGGGCCGTCTTGGGGCCCTCTTAGTCAGTTCGCGGGCGCTCTTAGGGGCCTCTTGGGCTGTCTTGGATCGATCTAGAGGCCTCTTTGGCCATCCTGGAAAGTTAAACTCCTTCAACAACCAGTTGGAAATCACTGATTTTGGTGTGGGGCACTCCTCGGAAGTCTCTTGGAGTCCTCTAGGGGCGTCTTGCGAGCCTCTTAAGCTGTCTGGAGGCTATTTTGGTCGTCGTGGATCAATATTTGGACGACTCGGGGCCCTCTTGGACCGTCTTGGGGGCCTCTTAGGGCCCTGTTGGCCCGTCTGGGAGTCCTCTTGCCCGTGGAAAAGTCACGCAAGGACCACCCGAGAGCGCCCCCGAAGGGACCTGAGGACATTCCATTTGGCCTCTCGAGGCATTGTACCATGTGCATGCATGTTTTCTTATATCCGCGAACACACATCGCGATCGCCATACCCATGTATATCTGTGTGCATCTAGTCATGTGCACACATGTTTTATATGCCGATGTGTCTACATCCATGTGTAATCTGTGTATAGCACATGTGTGTACGTAGTTTCCCGATTCGCTAGAGAATGGCGAGGACGGCGAGGAGGCGGATGAGGAGGCATCAGGACGAGGAGGACGAGGCAGGGGGGGGGAGCAGGCAGGAGGCGGGGGGTCAGGTCAGACTGAGCCGGGGAGGCGAGGGGGGAAGACGGGGTGGGGGGACTGCTGGGAAGGGCGCCGCCCGCAGAGGTGAACCACCGACGTGGAGGCGGCGGCGACGCGGGCAAGCACATCTCCTCGTTCGAGGAGGTGAAGGCTGGGCCTCTCTTTGTGCGGTCCTTCGTGGGGGCCTCAGAGGGTCCCCCACCAAAAATCCTTGCGGTCTGGGGGGGGGTCGTCCAGCTTTCGTCGGCGTTGGTCGGCATCTGGACGAAAGCTGGACGAGGGGGTGAAGAGGGGTGGTCGAAGTGTGGATGAAATCTGGTCAAACTCATGCTTCTGATAGTGCCGCGGAGGTCCACAGAGGCTCCCGTGAAGGCTCACCTAATCTCGTTCTCTTCTTTCTGGGCCTCCCAGATGGGGTCCGAGCAGGTGGGATCGGAGGATCGCAGAGCATTGCCGATGCATCGCATTTCGCCACGCCGATGGCGCCGTTACGTCGGCGATGCGGCCCGATCCTCCGACACCATCACCCCGACCCCATTTCGGAGGCCTCTGCTCTTCCGGCCAGGCTCGGATGACTCAGCGCCATGACTGGCTGAGGGAGCCCATGCTAAGTTTGCTGTCAGGCACTGTTCCCTGTGGGATGGCGCGAGTGGTGGCTGAACCCGAGGTACAGTAGGCGTGAGCGTGAATGTTCGGAGCTTCGCGCAGACTTCTCAGATCGGCGCTGGAGCCCCCCTCCCCCAACAGGCGCCTCCTCTGGCGCCGCCCCCAGCGCTGGTCCAAGAGATCCGTGTGGACCTCTTCGAGCGGATGCTCAGGGAGTTTTTTTCATCCTCCCTCCTCCTTTTTTATTATTATTCTGTTTCTTATTCCCCACATCCTGAGTGGGGTTCTTGTTTTCCCAGAACACCCTCTCCTTCCCACCCACCTCCCGCTCCATCTTCCATACAGCACAATATTATTCCTACCACACACACCATACCATACCATAGTTCCTACCACACATACCATACCATACCATACCATACCATACCATACGTACCATACCGTACCATACCATACCATGGCGTACCATAGCATACCATACCATATCACACCAATGCCACACCGTACCATACCATACCATACCTCCAGTACCATACCATACCATATCATACCATACCGTACCATACCATACCTACCATACCATTCCATACCACTCCATACCGAAAACCATACTACTTACATGGTTTCGTGCCCCTCCCACCCCTCCAGGGAGGCCCCGCCTGAGCGAGGAGGGTATCGGAAAACCATACTATTTACATGGTTTCGTGCCCCTCCCACCCTTCCAGGGAGGCCCCGCCTGAGCGAGGAGGGTATCCGAAAACCATACTATTTACATGGTTTCGTGCCCCTCCCACACCTCCAGGGAGGCCCCGCCTGAGCGAGGAGGGTATCGGAAAACCATATTAATTACA
Organism: Prorocentrum cordatum; assembly: GCA_963575745.1. Taxonomy (NCBI): domain Eukaryota; class Dinophyceae; order Prorocentrales; family Prorocentraceae; genus Prorocentrum; species Prorocentrum cordatum. The sequence continues at coordinate 94,250 of CAUYUJ010015346.1, forward strand.
TGGTTTCGTGCCCCTCCCACCCCTGCAGGGAGGCGGGGAGCGACAGGGGTGGGAGTTGGAGGGGATGGGGCGAGGAGGCGGAGGAGGAGGAGGGGGGAGGAGGAGGAGAGCCGCAGCCTCTCGGGGGAGCTCCTCCCCGCCCAGCCCCGTTAGAGGGGGGCGGGGGGGGGCCCTGGAAGGGCGGACGGCCGGGGCGCGGCGCCCGGTTGCCACGGCGACGGAGGAGCCCGCGGGCAAGAGCCCGCACGCGATGTACGGTCGGACCGCGGTATGATTCACCACGCACCAAACCACCGTACAACATAGAAAGAGAGCGCGAGGGAGAGAGAGAGAGAGAGAGAGAGAGATACGGCGGGGGAGAAGCACAGAAAGAGAGCGCGAGAGCGCGCGAGAGAGAGAGAGAGAGAGCAGGACCACCCCAACTCAACCCGAAGGCTCAAATTTACCCTCGATTTCCAGTGGGGGGGGGGGATCGGGAAACATCGACAAAAACACGTGTGGAACCCTTACCCCCCCCCCCCCCAACCCGAAATTCGGGGCTTCGGGTTGGGTTGGGGTGGTCTGGTAGGTAGTCAATAACATGGAGGTCGGTGCGGTGAGGGTGCCCGCCGGTCGTTGAAGGCAGGAGGTCTTTCTTCAGAGCGTGAAATACCTACCCCGCGTTCGCTTCCAGGCAAAACCAAGTCATACCACGCGCCTCCTCGTCAAGCGGCCTGACCAGTACAGGCTGCAATTTGGCATCGTTTGGTATCTCTTGGAAGCGAGGGTGGTCAAAAGCGAGGTAGGTTTGTTTCCCCCCTATTTCTGGATTTCCAGATCTCAGCCCAATTTGGGCGCCTTCCTATACCTCCAGGGTCGAGCGGCTTCCCCTCTCCTTTCCTCTTCGGGGGGCCGGCGGAAGCCCAATCTGCTCGCACCGCCCTGCTACCACATGCTTCTACCCACTTCTTCCGACCGAGGGGTAAGGAGCACTTGCGTAAACATACGGTCGGGCCGAGGTATGACATCGAGGACGGTTCAGGGAGGGTGCCCTCACATTCTCCGTGCCTGTGGAATGTGATTGTGCATCCTGGGGGGTGGGGTACCCTTGAGTGCTCGTCAGCTTGGCCGGCGGAGGGTCTCATGTACTTGAAGGATGTTATTCTGTCCTTGGCCTGGCCGAAAACATAAATTGTCGATGATCCGCGCGCATTTCTTGGATCTGGGCTGGGCACCCCTAGCTGCGCCTCGGGCGCCGCCCCTGGCGCGCTCCGCTAGCCACGGAGGGTGGCCCAGCTCAGATGCAACAAATCTGCGCGGACCGCCGAAAGTTTCTGTTTGTGCGATGTTTCGTCATCTGGATGCGGGATCCTCCGACACCAGAGGCTCCGTGTCGATCCGACCGATCCGATCCGACTCCGGTATTCCTCTCGATCCGGTGCGGTCCGATGCCCGCGTGGCGTTGCTGCGCTTCCTAGCGTGGTCGAGCGGGTTCGGGTTCGACTCTGGCTCCGTGGCGATGCGGCCCGATTCGATGCGGGCGTTGGTGTCCAGCTGGCGGGCCTCCCGCCAACGTGCAGGGTGCGGGGGGCGGAGGATCAGCAGCGGCGGGGAGAGCGCAGGGAGGAGGAGGAGGAGAAGGAGGAGGAAGAGGAGGAGGAAGAGGAGGAGGAGGGGGAGGAGGAGGAGGAAAACGCTGGGATCAGCGTTTGCGAGGACGGTCGAAAGTGGCAGGAGGCCCTGTCCCTGCCCTGTGAGATGGTCGAGACAAGGCTGGAGCCCACTGTCATCAGCCACCGGGCCGGGATGAGCACTCGCGAGAAGCGAGATGGTCGAGACGAAGCTGGAGAGCCCACTGTCATCAGCCACAACGCTGGGATCTGCGCGTCGGAGGAGGGTCGGCAGTGGCAGCAGGCCCTGTGCCTGCCCAGCGAAATGGTCGCGACGAAGCTAGCACTGTCATCAGCTACAGTTCTGGGATCAGCGCCTGCGAGAGAAGGCCAGCAGTGGCAGCGGGCCCTGTCGCTGCTCAGCTGGACAGTCGATACGAAACTTGAGCCCGATACCATCATCGACAACGCTGGGATCAGCGCTTGCTGAAATGTCAGCGGCAGCAGCAGGCGTTGTCGCTGCTCAGCGAGATGCAGCCCACTGTCATCAGCTACAGTGTTGGGATGTACGCTTGCGAGAAAGGTCAGTAGTGGCAGGACTTCGAGGGCGACCTACCTCCTCCCTTTCGCTTCCAGGCAAAACCAAGTAAGTCATCAGCTGCAATGTTGGTAGCAGCGTGTGCAGCTGATGGCGTATTGGCAGCGGGGAGTGTTATCAGGTGGTGGAGCTGTGCTGTGGGACGTGGGAGTTGAAGGTGCAGCCCAACGTCACCAGTTGCAGTGCGGGGATCAGCGCTTGTGAGAAAGCTGGGCAGTGGCTGCGGGATGTGGTGCTGCTCTGCGGGATGTGGAATTCGAATGTGGGGCCATACGTCACTAGCTACAGTGCCTGACCGTGCGCGCGCCGGGGGTTTAGCAATTGCAGCAGGATGTAGGGTGGTTCTTCCGGTGCCTGGGGGGCAGGGATCAGCGCTTGTGAGAAATCCTGGCAGAGGCAGTGGGCTGGGGTCCTGCTCAGCGGGATGTGGAACTCGGATGTGGAGCCCAGCGTCACCTGCTACACTGTTGGGATCAGCGCCTGCTGGGAATCCTGGCAGTGGCAGTGGGCTTTGGTGCTGCTCAGCGGAACGTGGATTTCGAATGTGGAGCCTGACGTTTCCACCACCAAGCGACCTCTGCCTGATCTCTTGGGTGTGTCACAGAGCGCGTATGGGCCTTCGATTGCACGCGGTGATCTGTTTCTTGAGTGGTACCTGAAGGATGTGACACAGAGCTCATGAGAGCACCAGTGCTCCCACACCCATGTGCTGTGGATTGGAGGTCCGAGGAGTTCATCTCGAACGTGTTTTGCTATGAATTCGAGATCACAGAAAGGACGATGACACCCATCTCCGACAGTCTCACACCACAAGAACTACGATTTCAACGAGACGACGTGGCTACATCATGAGAAAACGGATGAGTGTGGACTGTCGGGAAATCAGCTCCTGAAGTACACATTGTCCTGAGTAGACCCCCGACGCGCGCAGCTTCTCATGCGAGGCCATGGCCTCACCCGCCTCGCCTTTAAGGGGCCTGGGCGCATGCCCGCACAGGCGATCCGTATCCGTATCCGTATCAACGCTTGCGAGTCTTGATAGCATGGGCTGCAGGCCTTGGCACTGCTCGGCGTGACGTGTGAGGAGAATGGGCAACTTGACGTCGTCAGCCACAACGCTGGGATCAGCGCGTGCGAGAAGGGCGAGCGGTGGTCAATGGCTCTGGCGCTGCTCAGCCAAGTGTGGGAGAGCCTCTAGGGCGCATGCGCCGCTGGCATCCGGGTGCGGCTCGCGCGCATGGGAGCGCGCGGGGGCATGCCCCCTCTAGGAGCAGCAAGAGAAAGAGCACGCAAGAGCAAGAGGAGGAGGAGGAGGAGGAGGAGGAGGAGGAGGAGGAGGAGGAGGAGGAGGAGGAGGATTAGCAGCAGTAGGATCAGGATCAGGAGCGGGGGGGAGGAGAAGCAGGAGGTGGGCGGGGGAGGGGGGGCAGGAGGTGGAGGGACGGGCCTTCCCTCCCGCTTGCTCCTGCCCCAGCTTCCGCTCGCATCCGTCGTTTGCTCCTGCTTTTCTCTGCTTCTGGTGCTGCTTCTCTTTTTCCTCCCCCCCTCCTCCCTGCTCCTCCTCCTCCTCCTCCGCCTCCTCCTTTTCCTCCTTCTCCTCCTCTCCTCCTCCTCCTCCTCCTCCTCCTCCTCCTCCTCCTCCTCCTCCTCCTCCTCCTCCTCCCCCCTCCCCCTCCCCCTCCCCCCCCTCCCCCTCCTCGTCCTCCTCCTCCTCGTCCTCCTCCTCCTCGTCCTCCTCCTCCTCCTTTTTCGTGTCTTATCTGCACTCTCCTCTCCTCTCCCCTCCCCTCCTTGCTCCCCTGCCTCCATCCACACTCCCCACTTCAGATCACTCTTGCTGCTCTTTCTTCTCCTGCTCTCCCCCCTCTTCTGCTGGCGAGGAGGCGGGATCAGGAACTATGTGGGACACGATATGCCAGGAGCGCAAGGAGGAGAAGGAGCACGATGATGATGATGAGGAGGAGGAGGAGGAGGAGGAGGAAGAGAGGAAGAGGAGGAGGAGGAGGAGGAGGAGGAGGAGGAGAAGGAGGAGGAGGAGGAGGAGGAGGAGGAGGAGGAGGAGGAGGTGGGTGAGCGAGCGTTCGACCCTGAAGTCACAAGCAACAGCAACAGGAGGTGTGAGCGCTACAGCTCTGATGCTAAAGCAACATGAGGAGGATGAGGAGGAGGAGGAGGAGGAACAGGAGGAGGAGGAGGTGGAGGAGGAGGAGAGGCTCTGTCTGACGACTATGCAGCCATCAGGTGTCAGGTGTGAGGAGGAGGAGGAGGAGGAGGAGGAGGAGGAGGAGGAGGAGGAGGAGGAGGACCACTATGATGGACAAGGACGGGCGGGAACGAGACGTGCGAGGATGACACGAGGAGGAGACCACGCGCCCGCTCCGCCGACCCTCGTGTCCAGGCCCGGAACTCGGGCAAGCTCTCCGCCTACGACAAGGCCAGGGCCATCCGCAACGGCGACACGGTCGAGGCGCTCCGTCGCAGCCGCCGTCGTCGGCGTCGACGCCGACGCAGTCGTTCAGAGGAAGAAAAAACGATACCCATGGCGCTACCTTTCATCCGTGTTCCCCTTTCTCGCTCTCCTGGGAGGCTCTCGTCGCCACCGCTGGATTCGCCTCGAGATTCTGGTCAGAACGCGCCCCAGGAGGTCCAGGGAGTACCGGTATCGGCACCTTTTGGTTTTCTCAGTCGTCCTCGTCGCCATCCGGCGTCGCCGTTGGTTTCGCTATCGACGTCGCAGTGCTCTTTGTCGATGGCGTCGTCGCCTGTGGCGTCCTGGGCCCTCCCGAAGACCCCTGCCTGGTGCCTCCTCCAGGGCTTTCAATTTCTGGTCGCCGTGCTGGCCGCTGTCGTCCTGGCCGTGCTCGTCGTCGTCGTCGTCGTCGACGTAGTGCCCGTCTTCGCCGCCGCCGCCATCGCCGCCGTCGTGGTCGTGATCTTCGCCGTCGCCGCCGCCGCGTTGTGGGTGGGAGTCATGGACGCTCCTCGCCCTCCTCCTTCTTCTCCTCCTCTCTCTCCTCCTCTTCCGCCCTCTCCTCCTCTTCCTCCCTCTCTTCCCCCTCCTCCTCCTCCTCCTCCTCCTCCTCCTCCTCCTCCTCCTCCTCCTCCTCCTCCTCCTCCTCCTCCTCCCCTCCTCCTCTTCCTCCCTCTCCTCCTCCTCCTCCTCCTCCTCCTCCTCCTCCTCCTTCCTGGGAGACCTCCAAAGATACAAGGGCCCCCCTCGAGGGCGCGAAGTTATTCCCTCCTCCCCTTCAGTGCCCTCCCCCTACTCCCAATCGCCCCCCCCCCGCGAGCCCGTGGAGACCATCGAAGGCAATCGGGGCCCCCTGACAGCGGCCGAGGACACTCGCTCGCCGTCCAAGCCTCTCGAGGGCTCTCCTCAGGGAGCAGCATCACGAGCGGCGGAGGACGAGGCCCGAGGGCCAGTGGGACGAGCCCCGGCCCGAGGTCGAGTGGTGATGGTGGTGATGGTGAGGTGATGTCGACGACGATTTTGGCTGGTGATGGTGATGATGGTGATGGAGATGATGATGCTGATGATGTCGGTGATGGTGTCGGTGATGATGATGATGATGATGATGATGATGATGATGATGATGATGATGATGATGATGATGATGATGATGATGATGATGATGATGACGTCTGGCGCATGCTTCATTTCAACCCCCTCGCGGCCACCGCGGGGGATCGTCTTGAAGAGATTGAGTTGGCTTGTTCTAATTTCGATGCAATTACGCTCGTGGGCACGCAGCGCCGCACTAAGGAAAGAATGGAGCAATCTCGCAGTGGCAGCAGATGGCGCATTGATGCAGGATGGTCCGCTGGTTCCATGACTAACAAGTCCACGGGCGTTCTCATTTCTTTTGGAGCAAAAATTCGACAGAAGCATCTTCGTAAAGTACAAGTTCCACCTGCACATCTCGCTGGCCGTGGGCTGGCGGTGCGGGTATCGTCGAGTTCTTGGGATCTCACGGTGATCGGCGCATACTATCCCCCTCGGCCCACCACGGTGAAGGCGCTGCAGGTATATGATAAGACCGTCACTGCACTCACGGATTGGTTGGATCTGATAATCAGCTCGACGCCGACTCGCAGTAAATCGGTTGCACATCATAGACTTGCTTATCATGGACTACGCGATCCGTGGGTCTCCTTAGTCGTCACAAACGTGTGCCCGTACTGTGAAGGTGTATATGGCTCAGTTGTGGCAACACAGCAACATGTAGCAAAAAGCGTTCTACGAGGAGGTGTATGTGTCAATCGTTCCAGATATCTAGGAGGCCCTCTACACCCCGATCGTCGCCGGTGCCATTTATGCTCGTTCGAGGCTGACACCTTTTCGGGGTTGCAAGAACACCTGCAGTCACACGCTCCACCTTTCGACTCTCTACGCAGTGCCGAAGACGATGCCTTTCGAGCTGAAGGCCCCAGCGTGGGGACTACGGCAAGAAGGAACTGGCGAACCCGCCGCTCAAAGACGCAAAAGGCAGGCCACCGAAATCGTCGACAGCAGCGAAGAAAAGACGGTGGCAAAGCTGGTGCTCATCCTCGCACGCCTCGCCTTGTCCAACGCAGCGGAGCTCAGAGAGGTAACGGGGATCTTGTGGCGAACCGTCCTGCTTCTCAGCACGCACCCCATCTGCTTGGCGATGAAGGCCGCAGGAGTCGCTTACCACAAAGAGGTGACCAGGCTGCAGGGCAAGACTCAGGAGCTCGAAGTTCTCGGAGTACCGTACGTACACGTGTTCACAGCGATGCTACAAGGCATGGCGAAAGGAGATCTAGGGGAGGGAATCCAGCACGAGATGGAGAAGTTCTGGGGCCAGTCCGTCGAGGGCAAGACGGCGCAGCAGCTACAGGAGGTGGTACTTCATTGCCGAGCGAAACCCGCCAAGAAGAAGGACGGACAGCCCGAGATGACCAAGATCGTCTTCGCCCTCAGCCGCGACCACGACGGCATGGAGAAGCTACTGGTGAATGTGTTCAAGGGATATCAAGGCATCGTGAAGATGGGCCCCGCTCCTCGGGGTCCGCTGGAGCGAGCAGCGCAGAAACTTTTGGACGAGTACGAGAAGAAGTGACACGACCACGGTTGAGTGCACACCAGCGTCTGATGCTACGCTCCCATAGTGAAGGACTCTTGACCTTAGTGGAGCAAGGCTTTGTGACGCTGGAAGCAGCAACGAGAGCGGCAGCACAATCTAAAGTTACAGTTCCCGTTCGCCGACATACCCGCTCTCGAATGAAATAATTTTGGTTGCAGCTCTCTTTTTTTGGTCCAGACTGAAGCCGTGGAAGGCACTCAGATGATATTCCAGTAAGTGGAAGTCTGGACACCGCTGAGCTGTACTATCTAACGCCGCAGTGGAGAAGTTTATCTTCGCATTCGGCACTGATGCTGGTGGTGCTTTTTGAATTAGTATTGGTGGTATTCGACCCCCTCTGTCGGTGTGCAACGCCTTAATGTCTGGACCTCTGGTCCTGCGCCTTCAGAGGGGGCCGCTCTTTCATGATTCAGTGATTGAAGTCGAGCAGATCTACATCATTGGAGGCAGTGGTGAGATTCTGTTATGAGGACACGTCCTTCCTCCCCGACGGCCTGTACGCCCAGGCGGGAGCGCCCGAGAGAGATAAAAGGATAGCACCTCGTCGGAATTTGTAATTCGATTGGCCTGTCAGTTGTTGTGGAGCACCTCCCCCCCTCGCGCCTGCCTCCCCCCCGCGCCTGTTTTCCCTTCCACGATTGATCGTTGGCCCCTAATTGAATGCCCTCTCAGATCGGTGGTGCGTCGTGGCTCTCGGGTCCCCCACCAACGAGTCGCCACGAATCGCCTGTGGGCCCCCATCCCCAGCGTTCGGGGCCAGCTGATCCTCCTGTAGGCCCTCAGGGCGAAGTGACACATGCTGAAACTCAAAGGGTTTAGGCCCAGTCTTTTTTGTTTTCCAGCTCTTCTGTGGACGCCCCCAGAGACCCATTCCCATTCCCATGATGATGATGATGATGATGATGATGATGATGATGATGATGATGATAACGATGATGATGATAACGATGACGATCATGATGGTGATGCTGGTGGTGGTGAGGGTGCTGGGGATGGTGATGATGCTGATGATGATGACGATGGTGATGGTGATGGTGATGGTGATGATGATGATGATGATGATGATGATGATGATGATGATGATGATGATGATGATGATGGTGATGGTGATGGTGATGGTGATGGTGATGGTGATGGTGATGGTGGTGATGATGATGATGATGAGGAGGAGAAACAGAAACCGAGGAGCACGTGGACCCAAAGGACATGATGGCCCTGGTTCGTTTCGGTTCGGTCCGGTTCGGCGCACCTTCGGGTCGGTTCGGTTGGTCCAATTCAGATCGCCGTCCGGTTCGGTCCAGCCGGTCCAGTTCGAGTCAAATGGCCGGTTCGGGTCGGCCAGTCCGGTTCGGCCGTTCGGTTCGGCCAGTCCGGTTTGGTTTGACAGGTTCGGTTCGGCCGAGGCTTTCCGGTTAGGCCTGTTTGGTTTTCTTTTTCCTCCTCCGAAGGAGGAGGAAGAGGAGGAGGAGATGGGAAAAGAAGAAGAGGTCCATAGCCATTTTGGCTCAAGGCGCCTCGCCCGAACCCAACCCTGCCGCAGGGCTGTGGTGATGCGGCTATTGGAGATAGTAGTGGTGATGTCGACGACGACGATTTTGGCTGGTGATGGTGATGATGATGGTGGTGGTGATGATGATATTGACGGTGATGATGATGATGATGATGATGATGATGATGATGATGATGCTGACGATGATGATGATGATGATGATGATGATGTTGATGGTGATAATGATGATGCTGATGATGATGATGATGTCGATGATGATAATGATGGTGATGATGATGATGATGTCGATGCCGATGATGATGATGGTGATGATGATGATTACGATGGTGATCATTATGATGATGGTGATTTTGATGATGATGGTGGGATGGTGGTGATGGTGATGGTGATGGTGATGACGCGGACACTGATGATGATGACGATGTTCATGATGATCATGATGGTGAGATGATGCTGATGGTGATGATGCTCATGCTCATACTTATGCTCGGCCTTATGATCATGCTCATGATGAGGCTGATGCTCATGATGATCAGGTCTATGATGTTGATGATGCTGACGATGCTGTTGCTATTGGTGATGATGTCGACGGTGATGGTGATGGTGGTGGTAATGATGATGATGATGAGGATGATGGGGATGATGATGAGGAGGAGGAGGATGTCCATGATGATGATGATGCTGGTGGTGGTGGTGATGGTGACTGTGACGGTGACGATGTTGATGTTGATGATGATGATGATGATGATGATGATGATGATGATGGTGATGATGATGATGATGATGATGGTGATGGTGATGGTGGTGGTGGTGGTGGTGGTGGTAGTGCTGATGATGATGATGCTGGTGATGATGGCGATGGCGATTGTGATGGTGATTGTGATGGCGATGATGAGGGTGAGGGTGAGGGCGAGCGTGAGGGTGAGGGTGAAGGTGTGAAGGTAAGGGCGAGGGTGACGACGATGATAATGAATATGAGCATGATGGTCGTTGTCTGATGATGGTTATGGTGATGATGCTGGTGACGAAGATGAGGCAGATGATAAACTTGGGGATGCCGAGGAAGATAGGGAGCAGGAAAAACGAGGGCAACGTTCTACAAACTTCCCTGCTTGGAGGAGAAACAGAAACCGAGGAGCACGTGGACCCAAAGCACATGGTGGTCCCGCTTCGTTTCGGTTCGATCCGGTTCGGCGCGCCTTCGGCATCGGTTCGGTTGGTCCGATTCAGATCGCCGTCCGGTTCGGTCCAGCCAGTCCGGGTCGAGTCAAATGGCCAGTCCGGGTCGGCCGGTCCGGTTCGGCCATTCGGTTCGGCCGGTTCGGTTAGGTTTGATAGGTTCGGTTCGGCCGAGGTTTCCCGGTTAGGCCGGTTCGATATTCTTCTTCCTGCTCATTCTTCTACGAAGAAGAGGAAGAGGAGGAGGAGGCGATAGGAAAAGAAGAAGAGGTCCGTAGCCATTTTGGCTCAAGGCGCCTCGCCCGAACCCCCCCATTGCCGCAGGGCTGTGGTGATGATGAGGCTGTTGGTGATAGTGGTGGTGATGTCGACGACGACGATTCTGGCTTGTGGTCGTGATGATGATTATGATGATGATGATGATGATGATGGTGGTGATGATGATGATGATGATGATTATGATGATGATGATGATGATGATGGCGATGGCGATGGTGATGGTGATGATGATGATGATGATGATGATGATGATGGTGATGATGATGATGGTGATGATGAGGTGGTGATGGTGACGATGCTGATGATGATGGTGATGATGGTGATGATGACGATGATAATGATGATGATGATGCTTATGATGATGATGATTATGTCGATGCTGATGATGCTGATGACGATGATTATTATTATGATGATGATTGTGATGGCGATGGCGATGGTGATGATGATGATGATGATGATGATGATGATGGTTGTGATGGTGGTGATGGTGACGGTGATGGTGATGATGCTGACACTGATGATGATGATGACGATGCTGATGATGATGGCGATGGTGATGATGATGGTGATGGTGATGGTGATTATGCTGATGATGATGATGATGCTCATGCTCATACTCATGCTCAATCTTATGGTCATGCTGATGCTTATGCTGATGCTGATGATGATCAGGTCTTTGATGTCGATGCTGACGATGCTGGTGCTATTGATGATAATGTTGACGGTGATTGTGATGGTGGTGGTAATGATAATGATGATGAGGATGATGAGGATGATGGGTGTGATGATGAGGAGGATGTATGATAATAATGATGATAATGATGATGATGATCATGATGATGATGATGATGATGATGATGACGTCGATGCTGATGGTGATAATGATGATGATGATGACGACGATTTTGGCTGGTGATGGTGATGATGATGGTGGTGGTGATGATGACATTGACGGTGATGGTGATGATGGTGATGATGATGATGATGATTATGATGATGATGATGATGATGATGATGTTGACGATGATGGTGATGATGATGATGATGATGATGATGATGATGATGCTGATGATGATGATGTCGATGATGATGTTGACGATGATGATGATGATGATGATGATGATGATGATGATGATGATGATGATGATGATGATGATGATGGGGGTCATGGTGACGGCGACGGTGACGATGTTGCTGTTGATGGTGGTGATGATGGTGGTGATGGTGGTGATGGTGATGATGATGATGATGATGATGATGATGATGATGGCGATGATGGTGGTGATGATGATGGTGATGGTGATGATGAGGGTGAGGTGAGGGTGAGTTCGAGGGTGAGGGTGAGGGTGAAGGTGAGGGCGAGGATGAGGATGAATATGAGCATGATGGTCGTTGTCTGATGGTGGTGATGGTGACGATGCTGGTGACGAAGATGAGGCAGATGATAAACCTGGGGATGCCGAGGAAGATAGGGAGCAGGAAAAACGAGGGCAAGGTTCTACAAACTTCCCTGCTTGGAGGAGAAAATGACACCGAGGAGCACGTGGACCCAAAGGACATGATGGCCCTGGTTCGTTTCGGTTCGGTCCAGTTCGGCCCGCCTTCGGTCGATTCAGATCTCCGTCCAGTTCGGTCCAGCCGGTCTGGTTCGAGTCAAATGGCCGGTCCGGTTCGGCCGGTCCGGTTCGGCTGGTTCGGTTTGGTTTGACAGGTTTGGTTCGGCCGACGTTTTCCGGTTCGGCTGGTTCGGTTTTCTTCTTTCTCCTCCTCCTTCTCCTCCTCCGTTCAGGAGGAGGCAGGAGGAGGAAGAGGAGGAGGAGGAGGAGATAGGAAAAAAGAAGATGTCCGTAGCCATTTTGGCTCAAGGCGCCTCGCCCTAACCCACCCTTGCCGCAGGGCGAACGGGCAGCACCCAGGCGCGGCGTGAGATGGCTGACTGGGCGCCCGCGACCGAGGTCTCTGGCGTCCGCGGTTCCCCGCCATCCACACCATCTCCTTCTTCCGCGACAATACGAGCACAGCAACACGAGCGACCCACGATGGATCTGGGCCGCTTGGTGCACGGAGAGGCATGCGCTTCAAAAGCCTGAATAGGAGATCGTCCCTGTCGAGGCCACGGCCTCCACGGCATACCGGCATACCCTTCTGGGCATGGGCGGACCCCCAGAGGAGCACGCACGATTCGGGCGTTCGCTTTGTTTCGTTTCGCTCCGCTTCGCCTCACGAGATGAACTCTGGCTCTCATGAGCCGTGACGTGTCCGGGCAGCATTCGCCCGGTTGGGCTACGCCGCGCGCAGGCAGGCAGGACGTACCTTTCGAGTGACATTGGCATTTTGATGCGCACCTTCGAACAGAATGGCCATCAACACAAGGGCGAATACATCGTCGTCCAGGTCGAGCAGAACGCCACCGTTGGCCCGTCAGCACCACCTGGATGTTGCACCCACCACGCGCCTATCGTCCTGAATGCTTCCACGGCATGTGACAGCTCGTGCTGAAACAGCCCCGGCTCTGGCTCGTACCAGGTCCCGAGCCGCTGTTGCTGCCGCCGTCCATCCCAACCATCGGCGCAGACTTCGCACAGTCATTCTATACGACATGCGCACCTTCGGCGCCACCCGACAGGGTCGGGGGAAAGAACCAAACAACGGTTCGAGGTCACCTCCAAACCAACGGCGGCGGCGCTGGGTTCAGCGGGTCATGCGCCACGCCGGACTGCACCCCGCGCCGCGGAGAGCACGCCTCCGGGGCCAGTGCCGGCGAGAGTTCCTAGGGGAGCAGCAATTGCCGTCGCCGTGAGTACGCCTAGGGCCTGCGGCGTCAGTGTTGGCGAGTGCCCCTAGGGGAGCAGCGGCCACGACCACCCAGAGCACGCCTGCGGGGACCGTGCGGGCGAGAACCCCCCGTGGAGCAGCGGGCGGCGCTGCCGCTGGCGAGGGCCTACCCGAGGCGGGGCCCGAGAAGGCTGCGGATCTGCTCGCCGGCGCCAGCGCCCGCGCCAACACTGCCGCCGACGCCGACAGCAGCCTCGAGCCCAACGCGGACGCCAGCGCCGAGGCGAACCACGCCGGCGCCACGATCGCTTGGTTTGCAGCGAAGAGCTGGACATCTCCGGCGTCCAAGCCATCTTCTCCCGCTTCGGCCCGACCACCGCCATCCGAGTAACCGACGACAGGGCTGTGGTCACCGACAAGGAGGTTGAGTCTGCCCTGAATGCCGTGGATCACAGGGGTGGTAAAGTGCTGTGGGACATGCGACTCAGTGCAGCTGTGATGAGCACTCGTTAAAGGGCGTGTTCAAACCTTTTTCCCTCCATCGACGCGCGCCTCTTTTTTCTCTGCACCTCCACTCGGCCTCCCAAATCTCAAGCCTTGGCTTCTCATCCTCGTTCCCCCTCCCCTCGGGTTCCGTCGTCTCCGCGGCCGTCGTCCGGCAGCCCCCTCGCTCCCTTCGCCCGCGCCGCTGGCTGATGGGGATCGAAACTCGGGGGGTGGTGGTGCTTGTGGAATGTCGACGAGCTCTGAACCAGACTGGGCGGCAGCAGCCGTGTCGGCGCGACCTGGTGGCCAGCGAATGGACTAACGTGAGAGCCACTCGGCATTCTCACATTGAGCGCCGCAGGTTCACAACCTTCAGTGCGAACGTTAGCTTTGCCAGAGCCATCGCGCCTCCGGATCTTTCCGACGACGGTGGCGATGCCACATCGCGCCTGCTTAGTTACTTGTCAATTGGACTACCGCCTTGTCCCGGGCAGGAGGAGGGGGCTTTGGAGCATGCTCCAGGGCGGGACAGGGGGTGGGAGGGTTGGTAAAGAGCTCTGAACCGCACTGCGCGACCTGGTCAGCGAATGATGCAACATGAGATTCATTCTGCATTCCCCAGCGGGGGCCGCGGGTTCGCAACCTCCAGCGCCAGCGCCAGCCCTGTCTCAGCCATCGTGCCACGTGATTTTCCGACGGCGGTGACGATGTCCCACAGCGTTTGCCCAGCTACGTGTTCACTGGGCTTTTGCCCTCGCCAACGCAAGAGGATGGGGCCTTGGAGGATCTGGTGGGAGGTGGAGAAGGCTTGGTTGCGAGCTCTGAACCAGATTGGTTGGCCGCGGCCGCAGCCGTGGCGGTGCGACTCGTCTGGGGAATGATCTAACGTGAGTCGGGCGCCAACACGGTTTGCAACAGCCGTCCTGTTGCAAGACTGCTGTCGACGGCGACGTTCCTCACATCTTCTCTCCCCTCCTCCCCTTTCATCGCCCTCGTCTCCCTCCCTCCGGGCTGGGGTCTCCGCGCTGCTGGCCGATAGGGTTTGGGACTCAGGGTGGGGACGGGGGGAGTGGCCACGAGCTTTGAATCCGACAGGTGGGCCGCAGCCGTGCAGGCGCGACCCGGCCAGCGAATGAGCGAAAACGGAGGTCTGCGTGGCGTTCCCAGCTCGAGCGCCGCAGGCTCGCAACTTGCAGTTGCAATGCCAGCCCTGTCATCATCATCGTGTCACTGCATTGCTCCGGCGACAGTGACGATGTCCCACCGTTCCTTGCTCGCTGCTGTTATGGCTCTCGCCCGCCCATCTCAGTAGCACAGAGGGCCCCAGAACCCCAGCAGCATCAGCCGGAGCCGCGCTCATCGAGAGCTCCACCGCCGACGGCTCATTTTCGTCGCGGGCCACGCTCAGCGCGAACACCGTTGACGGACCCCCAACCAACGAACGGTCCGTTAGCGAGAACACCACCACTGGCAGCGCGCTCAGCCTCTCTCTTCCTTCGCTCCTCGATGGACTTCCCTTGCCTCCCCCCTCCTCTTCCTCGGCGCGCGCCCGTGGCACGGGCGCACCCCCTGCGTGAGGCCAGGATGAGGGCTGGGGAGGGAAGGGCGAGTTTTGGGGGGGGGAGGGAAGGGCACGGCGGCCGTGGACCGGCAACCCGCTCTCGCCGCGAGTGGTCGCTGCCTCCAGGGTCCGCGTCGGGCCTGCCTCGCACCCCAGACGGCCTCTTTTATAGTCGGCAGGCAGCCTGGTTTGAGCCCCCCCCCCCGGGGGCGACCGCCGGGGGGGGGGGGAGGCAAGCCTGAGCGACATCACCGCCACCAGCAACAGCGAAGGCAGGAAGAGGAGGAGGAAGAGGAGTAGGAGGAGGAGGAAGAGGAGTAGGAGGAGGAGGAGGAGGAGGAGGAGGAGGAGGAGGAGGAGGGAGGAGGAGGAGGAGGAGGAGGAGGATGATGAAGAAGCGCCGAGAAGCTTGTGGATGAGCGGGGGACGACAACCAGGAGGGGCGGGAGCACCATCATCAGCAGCGGGGCGGAGGAGCTAGTGGGCGACGCGGGAGCCCACCGCTGCGCCTTTCCAGGCGGAGTCCGATGAGGAGGAGCCGCAGCAGGCGGTGCAGAAACCCAGGGGCCAGAGCGGGACCCCCGCCCCGCCGCCGCCGCCGCGAGGATGAGGCGGATGGAGCAGCAAAAGGGGGGGGGGGTGCGGGGGAGGAAGCGGGTGGAGTAGCAGGGGGGGAGGGGGGGGGAGGAGGAAGGGCAGTAGGAGGATAACGGTGAGGAGGAGAAAGAGGAGGAGAAAGAGGAGGAGAAAGAGGAGGAGGAGGAGGAGGAGGAGGAGAAAGAGGAGGAGGAGGAGGAGGAGGAGGAGGAGGAGGAGGAGGAGGAGGAGGAGAGGAGAGGAGGAGGAGGAGGAGGAAGAGGAAGAGGAAGAGGAGGAGGCCTCCAGAGGCCCCCAGGTCCCAAGGGCCCCGGAGGCCTCCAGAGGCCCCCAGGGCCAGGAGGCTTCAGAGGTCCCCAGGGCCCCAGAGGCCTCCAGAGGCCCCCAAACGGACCAAAGCGCTCAGGAACCTAGAGCCTCCGACCTTTCCCCGTCCTGCTCCTCGGTCCTCTGTCCCCGCTCCTTGCCCTCGAGCCTCCTCCCGCCTCGCCCCCGATCCTCCTCCCCGCGCCGCTGGCCCAGATTCGACTCTGGAGCCGCAGGGGCTTCACACGTGTAGCCAAGAGTGCTGGAGTCAAAGCTTTAGCCAAGTCGGCCAGGATGCGCCGGACCGCGCTCCTGGCCAGAGCCGAAGCGCTGCTGCTCTCGTCTGCGTTGCGACGCGCTGGCCCTGAGCTCTCCAGGCACTCGTCTCAGCAGTTCGGCCCCGGTCGATTTCTCGCTGCTTGCGCTGCTGTACCCTGTCCTGACTCTCTGCGACAGGGTCGGCAATGCGAGCCTGCACTCGGTGTCGTGCTTTGAGCTGCCGCTGGCCGATCCTGTCTCCAGGTTCGCAGCCCCCAGCGGAGGCAACTCTCCGATCTTGCGGGAGAGCCTTGGGGAAGGGAAGTCGTTGTTGGCCCCCTCTCCCAGGTCCCCATAGTCCCCACAATTTGCTCAATTCACTCGGAACGTTCGCTCTCAGGACCCTTTTTGGATTGGGTCTTGTGCCGGGGCTGCCCCGCGACAGGCCCCGTGTGCCTGCTCTGCTGGCTCCGTCTCTCTGACTCTGCCGTCCTCTGTTTTGGCGGCTGGCGTTCCTCAGAATCCAGAGCCGAGCGAGTTTGAGCTTGACATTCGGACCATCAACTGCAACTCCTGGGGAACCAGGAAGGACTTACTCGAGGGTTACCCTGAGGCCCATGTGATTCTGTGTCGGGAACGTCGTTTGCGAGGATCGGACAGTTGAAGTTACCAGTGCTTGGGGCTTCAAGCGAGGTTGGAAGTCTGTCTGGTCAGAAGCTCAGCCCACGGAAGCTGGAGACACTTCTGCTGGTGTTGCGATGTTTGTCCGTGCGTGGCTTGATCTCATGGATGAGCAGGGAGGGAATGTTGTGGAGGGAAGACGTTTTGTTGTTTATATGATTCTCCCTTGCTGCCCCTCCTTCCTTGTTGCCTCCTTGTACTTGTTCCACTCTGAAGAGTTATCATATCGAAATCGCGACATCCTCTCGTTTGGGTATGTTTCTGGCCATGCACGAGGGTCCTTTCGTGTGTGGAGCCGACCACAGTTTGGAGCCACCCTTGCTGGAGGACTCGGGCTTTGTTGCCAAGTTGCGTGGCAGTCTGGTTGTGCCGTCTGGCTCCACTCATTTCCCTGCGGGGCGCCTGCACAGCTTAGCCTACACTGCGCAGGTGGCGCCTGCGCCCGTTCCAACCATCCTTCGCCCATCGAGCCCTCAGCCATGGCGCAGCCTTCTGAGGTTCCTCCTTCTGGCGGCGGCGGCGGTGGCAACACGTCTCGGTGGAGGCGTACGGCAGGCACCAGACGCTCCGAATCTCTTCCTCTCGCAGCAGGCCTTCAACATGGCGACATAGTCGGAGGGGACAAGCATGGAGGACAGAAGAAACGTTGGGTTTGTGGGGCCCGCGGTTGTCGCAGAAATCTATGGTCGTGGTCCTGGTGCAAACACTGTCGTTCGCCCTGGAACTCCGAGACCAGCCATTGGAACGATCCTGATTCCAGGACGGTCCCTGCCACTCCTGAGATCTGCGGCGTGCGCAGCAGCGGGGGGGGGGGGCGGGGCGCCCCGGGGCCGCCCGCCGCGGCGCGCCTTGCCCCGCTCGCACACCGAACCTGAAGACGGGGAGGGGGAGGAGGAGAAGGCCGCGGTGGCGCTGGAGCGCCGGCCCCGCGCGTTCTCGTCGGACTCGGCCCCGCCCCCCCGGCTCGCACGAGCCTCTGCCATGCCACGTGGGCTTCCGGTGCGCTCGCTGCTTGCGCCTCGCCCGTGCCCCGCCCCGCGGCGCCGTCGCTCCTCCGGCGGGCGTGCGTCCCTGGAGGGGGGCCCGTGGGGTGTGGAGCGTGGGCCCCGCTGTTTTTTTTTTTTTTTTTTTTTTTTATTATTAAAAAAAATGTGTTTTATTATATTTTTTTTTTTGTTTTTTTGTGTTGCGTGCGGTTCCCCTCCGAAGGACAACGCACGGCATCTGCTGCGTCCCTGCCGTGGTGGGGTGCGCCCACAGGCGCGGCCCAAGCTGGACCGCCTGTGGGAGGGCTCCCCCCCTCGCACTGGCTTGCCTCTGCAACCGCCTCCAAGGGGGCAGCTGAAGCCCCCCCCCCCCGATCGGTGCGCACGTCCTCGGCGCCACCTGCGGTGGTCTTCGTCGTGGAGGGCGAGCACGTCGAGGCGGACGGATAGCTTCCTGTCCCTCGCTCGCGTGGCACTCCCCAGCGGGAGGTGCCCGAGTTTCCCTTTCTTGGTTGAGCTCGCCTCGAGTCCGTCTGCGTCGCCAGCCCTGCTCGCACGCCTTCGGCCGCGCCTGGATAAAACTCCTCCTCCTCCTCCTCCTCCTCCTCCTCCTCCTCCTCGTCCTCGTCCTCCTGCTCCTGCTGCTGCTGCTTCTTCTGCTCTTCCTCCACCTCCTCCTCCTCCTCCTCCCTCCTCCCTCCTACCTCCCTCCTTCCTCCTCGTCCTCGTCTTCGTCCTGCTGCTCATGCTCATGCTGCTTCTGCTGCTGCTGCTGCTCCTCCTCCCCCTCCTCCTCCTCGATCCTTCTCCTCCTCCTCCTCCTCCTCCTCCTCCTCCTCCTCCTCCTCCTCCTCCTCCTCCTCCTCGATTCTCTGGCTTCTCCTCCGCGCGCACGCAAGCGCGCAAGCGCCCGGCGGCCAGGGTGCAGGGGCTCATCGCCACCGAGAACCCCAACGCCGTGAAGCGGGACGAGGCGCTTGCCATTGAGGGAACGGGTCTTGAGGGAAGTGGGACCTGAGGTTATTCGCCGTTTTCGGATTGTCGGGGCCCTCCACGGGCCCCGGGACTGTCAGGAAACGACTCAGGATGAAGAGTTCGTCCTGGGGGAAGGCCTCAGGCTCCAGGACACGTTTCTCTCAGAAGGCCGTCTCAGAAGGAGAAGGCCGTGGGGGTTCTCAGAAGGTTTCGCGCCTTCCGAGGAGGTTCCTGTGTCTTCCGGGGAGGCTCAGAGAAACTTCTCGGAAGGCCGGAGGACTGCCGAGTCTTCCGAGAAAGCCCGCCTTTTTTTTCCCTGATATTTCCCTTTTCCCTTCATGCCCCTCATCGCCCTCGTCCTCACTCGTGTTCCTCCTCCTTTTCGTCCTCCTCCTCCTCCTCCTCCTCCTCCTCCTCCTCCTCCTCCTCCTCCTCCTCTCCTCCTCCTCCCTCGTCCTCGTCATCATCCTCCTTCTCGTCCTCGTCATCCTTCTCTCCCTCTCTGTCCTCCTCCTCCTCCTCCTCCTCCTCCTCCACCTCCTCCTCGGTCTTCCTTCTTCTTCCTCCTCGATTTGTCTCCTCTTCCTCCTCTTCCTCCTCCTCCTCCTCCTCCTCCTCATCCTCGTCCTCGTCCTCCTCCTCCTCCTCCTCCTCCTCCTCCTCCTTCTCGTCCTCGCCCTCGTCCTCGTCCTCCTCCCCTTTCTCACGCCCCCCCCGGGCTCCCCGCCGAGAGGTGAAGGAGGGCGTGGAGTTGTCCCGGAAGCAGCGGGAGGCGCGGCGCGCCTGCCGCCCGCCCCCCTTGGGAGGGGCCAGGACGAGGACAAATCCGTTCCGGGGCGTCCTCGTCGTCCTCGTCGTCCCTCGTCGTCCTCGTCGTCCTTCGTCGTCGTCGTCCTCGTCGTCGTCGTCCTCGTCGTCGTCCTCGTCGTTTTCCGTCGTCCTCGTCGTCCCTCGTCGTCCTCCTCGTCGTCCTTCGTCGTCGTCCCCCTCCTTTGGATGGTTGGGGGCGGGACGGGCCAGGACGAGGACAAATCCGTCGTCGTCCTCGTCGTCCTTCGTCGTCGTCCCCCTCCTTTGGATGGTTGGGGGCGGGACGGGCCAGGACGAGGACAAATCCGTTCCCGAGCGTCCTCGTCGTTGTCGTCGTCCTCGTCGTCCTTCGTCGTCGTCCCCCTCCTTTGAATGGTTGGGGGCGGGACGGTCCATGACGAGGACAAATCCGTTCCAGACCCAGACCCCCTCGCGTTGTGAAAAGATCGCGACGGGAGTTTTTTCTCTATTTTCGGCCTCTGGGGGTCATCGCCAGGCCATGGAACCGTTACAAAACGAGTCGGGACGAAAAGCCGATCCCAGGGAAAAGGTCGGGACTTGGGGTCGCCGTATTGAAAAAATCCGGACGCCGCACGGAGGAGGAGGAAGAGGAGGAGGAGGAGGAGCCAAAAGGGGCCGGAGGAGCCAGAAGAGCCGGAGGAGGCATGGCATCAGCACGAGCAGGAGGAGAAGGTTATTGAGGAGGAGGAGGAGGAGGAGGAGGTGGAGGAGGAGGAGGAGGAGAAGGAAGAGGAGGAGGAGGAGGAGGAGGAGTGAGGACGAGGCTTGAGAAACAGAAGAGAAGAAGTGATGGGAGGAAAGAGGGGCAGGAGGCCGAGGAGCCAGAGGAGGGCCCCCCCCTTCCCTTTGCTCCCCCCCCCCCCATCCCCCTCCTCGTCCCCCTCCCCCTCCTCTTCCCTCCGCCCTCCTCCCCTGCCCCCCCCCCCCAGCCCGGCCGCCCCCCCCTCCCCCTTCCCTCGTCCCCTTTCCCCTCCCCCCCCCCTCCCCCTCCCCATCCTCTTCCCTCCGCCCTCCCTCCCCTGCCCCCCCCCCCCAGCCCGGCCGCCCCAGGAGATCGAGAGGCAGGCCGCCCGGCGCCGGTACGAGGAGCTGCACAAGGCCGGGCGGCCCCCGCGGAGCGGCGCGCGCGGGCCGCCGCGCGCGCGCGGCCGCCCGCCGCCCGCCGCGCCCGCCCGCCCCCTGGAGGAGAGGAGGAGGAGGAGGAGGAGGAGGAGGAGGAGGAGGAGGAGGAGGAGGAGAGGAGGAGGAGGAGGAGGAGGCCTCGGCGGCGAAATCCGAGCCCTGCCGTCGCCAAACAACGACTCGGGCAAGTCGAGGGGCGGCGCGGGTCGGGTTCGGACGGCCCGCTCTCTGGAATCGTCCCTGGAGCCGCAGATCAAAAAGTGTCGGGTTCGGAAACGCGTCGAGCACGTGGCGAAGTCCGAGCCCTACCCCCGCCTCCCATCGATTCACGGGAATCGATGGTTGCTGGGGTTCGGGTTCGGAGGTCGCCACCTATTGCCGTGGCCGACTTCGTCGACGATGCTCGGGCGATCTTCGAGGGTTTCCGCCGTCGTCGACGATTTCTCGAGGCGCAAGAGGCGGACGGCATAGCATGATTGTTCCGTGCTCCGCCCAGATTTCTTGGATCGGCGCTGGGCCCCCCCTGGCTGCGCCTACGCTCTCCGACGGTTTCCGTCGCCGCCGTCGTCGTCGTCGTCATCGTCGTCGTCGAGTCCCTATGATTTGTCGACGATTTCCCAACGACTTCCTCGTCGTCGTCGTCATCGTCGTCGTCGACCTTCAGCGCTGTGTTGCTCGCCGTGGCCGCATTCGGCAGCGGCCTCCGCCGTCGCCGGTCTTGATGGAAGAGGCGACGATTCGGACGACTCTCCTGCCGCCGTGCTCGATCGGTCGGTCAGGCGACAACTCGGACGACTCTCTTGCCGCCGTGCTCGATCGGTCGGTCGGTTGAGGGTCGAGCTGCCGATGGAGTCTTCCCGTCTTCCCCCGATGCGCGTTTTTACGGGGGGCGGGCGGCAACGGGGCGGCCATAAGCGTGGGGGGTCGCCACCGCGGGCCCAGAAGGTCCACGAGAGGTGCACGTGTGTCCTCACCCGGCGCCTGCTCCCCTGCCGTTCACTTGGGCGTTGCGTAATGGGGGGGTCATAAATGGGGGGGTGGCGAGGGGGGTTCGAAAAGGTACCCAAACGGTACCTAAACGAGCCCCCTGGGGCTCTGGAGGGGCCCGAAAGGGGCACGAAAGGGGACCTTTTCTACCCCCCCCCATTTGTGACCCCCCCATGAAGCCACGCCCAATTCACGAGCACCCGATCGCTGGGCCCCCTCAGGGGCCGTCGCCGCCGTGGTGGTTCCCCGTCCTCCCGCGGGCCACGGTCGTCGCGGGGACGTCGCGGTCGTCGTGGTCGCCGCCGCCGTCGGTGGGGGCGGGGGGGCGGGGGGAGGTGGAGGAGGAGAAGGAGAAGGAGGAGGCGGACGACGAGAGTCGAGAGGAGGGTGGGGAGGAGGCGGAGGAGGATGGAAGGCGAGGAGGTGAGGAGGGAAATGGGAGGAGAGCGGAGCAGGACGAGGAGGAAGAGGAGAAGGAGGAGAAGGCGGAAGAGGAGGAGGAGGAGGAGGAGGAGGAGGAGAAAGAGGACAAGCGAGGATGAGGGTTATGAGGGGCATGAGGGAGAGAATGGGAGGGGCGGAGGAGGAGGGTGGGGCTGAGGTGGGGGGTATCCTCGTGCACCACTCCCCCCCTTTCTCCCGCCTTCCCTTCCTCCTCGCCCTCTCCTTGCCCCTCCTCACTCCCCCATCCCTCCCTGCTACCCCGCCTTTCCGCCCCTCCCTCCCCTTCTGCCTTGAGTCCTCCCCTTCCTCCCGCCCGCCGACGACCCCTGCTCCGACGACGATTTGCCCCTTTTCTCTGGAGCCCGCTTCCCTCGTGCCACGACGACGAATCCCGTTCCAGCGACCCCGAAACGGCACTACGATGAGGCTGACGACGAAGCACGACTACGAAAGCGACGAGCACGACAACGATTACTGCGGAAATTTGTCCGACGACATCGACGACCAACGAAATCGACGACGATGACGACGACGACGAGCACCAGCGGCGAGCGATGGTCCGTGACGGTCCTCAACGACATCGAACGAAGCCTCGACGACGACAAAGGGCGGCGACGAACGACGACGACGACGACGACGACGACGACGACGACGACGACGACGACGACGACGACGACGACGACGACATTGCAGAGAGCCGTGGCACGGCAGCGGCGCGCGCGGCGCGCCGCGGGGCGCCGCGGCGCGGCGCATGGAGAAGGCGGCCGACCTGCTGCTGGCCGGCTGGAGGTTGTCGAAAGAGCCTCGGGGAGGGGGGTCGTCCGAGGTCGAGCAGCAGGAGCGAGGAGGAGGAGGAGGAGGAGGAGGGGGAGGAGGAGGAGGAGGAAGAGGAGGAGGACGACAAGCGATGACGAGGGCGATGAGGGGCATGAGGGGCATGAAGACGAGGGCGACGAGGACGACAAGCGATGACGAGGGCGATGAGGAGGGCGATGAGTTGGCGAGCTCGCGCCTCGCACCCCGGCCTCCCCCCGCGCGCCCCCCCCCCCCTCTAATGCCATGGTTGGCCCCAGGGGAGGGGGAAAGGGGGAGGGGGGCAGCCAATCATCTCACACGCCTCCTCACTACAGGCAGCAAGCGGGGGTCAGCAAACTTCTACTCTCGATCTTCGGGGAGGAGGAGGAGGAAGAGGTGGAGGTGGAGGTGGAGGTGGAGGCGGAGGAGGAGGGGGCAGCATAGGATGTAGAAGAGGAGAAGGAGGAGGAGGAGGAGGAGGAGGAGGAGGAGGAGCAGGAGGAGCAGGAGGAGCAGGAGGAGCAGGAGGCGACAGAGGAGGATGAGGGGGAGGGAGGAAGAGCAGAAGGAGGAGGAGGAGAAGGAGGAGGAGGAGGAGGAGGAGGAGGAGCAGGAGCAGGAGGAGGAGGAGGAGGAGCAGGAGGAGGAGGAGGAGGGGAAGAGGAGAAGACGGAGGAGAACACGGAGGAGGGGGGGTCCTGGGAGGGCTCCAGGGGCGTAAGCAAGGCCAATAATGTCCAAGCACCGGAACCCCCAATCTTGGAGGGGAACAAGAAGGGGGAGGAGCTGCTGGAGGAGGAGGGGGATGACGGGATCAGGAAGAGTGAGCAGATCAGGAGGAGGCGGCGTCAGAGTCGGCGGAGTAGGAGACGGAAGGGGAGTAAAAGAAGGGAGAAAGCAAAAGAGGACGGGATGACCCCATGGCCTCTCCACGCCACCTCGGCCCAACCTCCTCTCAACACGCCCACGGCTTTTTCGGGTGGTCTTCGCTCTCAAGGATTCAGGGCAACCTCGAGTCGGCTGTGCGGGGGCACTTCAGTTCAGGTAGGGCGGCTGGTCGACCTTGCAGCGTCCAAGTGGATTCGATCGATCCGTTTCGATGTTGATGTCGGCTCTCTCCTTTTTGCTTCTCCTGGTTGTTTCTTTTTTTTGTGATCGCGTTGTCAGCAGGTCTCGCTCAGTACGTTCGTGTTGAACACTGGTACCACAGTGCGCATGGGACGGTCGGCTGTAGCCGATAGCCAGGGGGTCGTTACGCCCCTGGGTCACGCTTAAGGGACACTTCGTCGCTGCATCATCGTCGGGTGCCCAAGAAAAGGGGGCCCAGGACATCTGCACCCCAGGCGGTAGATCAGGATACGGTCGGGAACCTTGCCTCCGCGAGTCGCCCTGTCGGTTCTAGCCCACCGCGCTTCGATGAGGTACGCTATCCACGTCCCCATTTCCAAGCGTCAGCTTCTGAGCCTTTCCCAGCCTCCCGCCCCGCGGAGCTGAGCGATACGCTATCAGCTCGCTGGGAATAGCGTGTCGCCGCCCGGGCCGCCGCCGCGACACGCTGAGCAAAAGTCTCCAGACATGCGTCGTCCTGATTTGTCCAATTCGCGGTCCCAGGACAGCCCGACCCTTCCCCCAGGACCGGCTTCTCGTCCTGAGCAGCTGCACAATGGCCCCGAGGCCAGGCGAGGGCCCCCAGAGGCCGAAACCGACGCGCAATGTCCGCCATGCTTTTTGTTCGTAGCGCTGCACGTCTGGGTCCCCGCCTCGCGTTTTGCGCGTCGGAGCCACGGAGCGGGCGGCACAGTGACGGGACCTCGCCCGACGTCAGGGGCAACGATAGGGGGGGATGGGCATAGGGGGGGATGCATCGACCCCCAATCGCCCACAGATCGCCGATAGGGGTCTGATAGCCCATCCCGCCCAGGAGGGTGCGGATTCACTATCGGAGGCCTATCGCCGGTCTATCGGCGATGTATGGCCGATTCCAGGTCGATGCATCCCCCCCTGTGCCAGTCCCCCCCTATCGTTGCCCCTCACGACGCCCCCCCCCAAGGCGGGGCACCTCGCCGCCGTGGCCGAGTGCCTGCCGCCGCAGAGCGTCGGACCGCCTCGCGCGCGCGCCGCTCGTCGCCGCCGCCGCCGCTCCTCGTCGTCGTGGTCGTCGTCGTCGTCGCTCCTCGTCGTCGTCGTCGCCGCTCGTCGTGGCTCGTCGCCACCGCTCGTCGTCGTTGTCGTCGTCGATCGAGGGATCGATCGCTGGATGTATCGGGAAAATGTCGCCCTGGGGGGCGCCAGAAACCGATCCTCCTCTTTTTCCTCCTCCTCTTCCTCCTTCTCCTCCTCCTCCTCCTCCTCCTGAATACAACCAGCTCTGTGTGCACAGCGAATCCGGATCCTCGCTCGTCCAACCTGTCCTCGATTGATCCGGCGTTCGTCTCTTGATCCTCTTCATCTCCCATCAGTCATGCTTCTCGCTGCCGACTCCGTCCACCACGGAACGCTGCACGTCCGCCCGAGCGACGGGGACATGGAGACACGCCGCCTGGATGTGTGAGAATCGGTATTATTCCTCCCCCCTCCTCCAGTCCGCGGGTGCCCCACAGCCTTCCGTGGCAAGCGCCAGCTCCTGGTCCATCTCCCAAATCACCACGGCCATCGTTCGGTCTTGGGGCTGGCAATCTTCTGCAACCAGTACTTTGTTTGTGAGAGCGTTCTCGAGTCCATCAATTCGGTCTACAAGCATGTTGTCCAGGGCTTTAAGACAGGAGCTTGTGTGTATTACAGCAGTTCGACACTTCTGCCCAGCATGTTATCTACTCCTGAATGTTGTTATGTGAGGCTCAAGAAGCCATCGTTTCAGATTTGTTGTGGCATATTCGTTTTCATTTCACGCTGCCCCCTGTCGTGGACGACGGCGATGGCGGCCATGGAGCGCCAGACTGGCTCATGGAGCCCAAGGGGAAGCGCAAGGCACCGGCAGACTCATCAGCGGGCTCAGACACCAAGCTAGCCAAACTTCAAGAGGAGGTACTTCGAGACAAAGAGGGAGCTGGAGGAGTGCTCGCAGCACTCATCGCCATCCTGTGCCGCCTCGCGCTGCAGAATTGTCGTGAACTGGCCGAGTTTATCAGCGCCAGTTGCACTTGTTGTTTGGTCCCGCCCAAGGCGGGCATTGTGGCAATTATTCAAAAAAGCGGGCCAGGATTACAACACGGGGCACAAGGAAGCAGTCACAGTCTTGGCCCGCCATGGGCGCACATATTTTTGGCTCGGCTTTTCCATTTGGTCAAGAAGGCGAACGACCTGCCGAGCGAGTGTTCCCCGACTCAGGAACTACGGGAACGCTGCAGTTCAGATGAGCAAGGCAGCGCTGCGCATGTTGCAGGAGCATGTTCGGTTTCTTCGTCTTCGGGGCTGCTATTTCGACAAAAGGCAACACCAAGAGCCGCAGATGTACAAGTTCCAGTTCATGGCGGCGCCAGCGCAGCAGACGATCAACGTCAAGGACGAAACGGACCAGGACCATATCAGTCTTCACCAGGCACTCTGCAGAGCGGTCGAGCGCCAGAAGGCACGTTCAAGCCAGGGTCGGCGCCGAGGGGAGCCATGGAGAGGGGCGCGGACAAGCTGCTGGCGCGCATCGGGCTTTCTCAAGAGGACGTGAAGAAGCAGGTCAACAAGAAGGGCGGCAAGGGCGTGAAGGACCCAGGGCAAGGCCTCCTTAGAGAACCTTCAGTCCAGATCTCCCAGGCCAATTCTAAAATACAGCGCTGGCACCTGGAGCTTCTGCATGTTTCATACGTCTGGGGTCCCTGCGGAGTTGAGGCTCAGTATGACGACCCTAATTCAGAGGGCCTCCCAAGTCCGCCGAATGCCAGGAGACCTCCCGCTCTTTTCCGTTGAGTCTCCTTCCCCTTTCTGGACTCCCTCCTCCTCTAATGAGGGTATGTTAGAAGAAGCTGTTTGACAGGCTGGTTGTGTCAGGCAGCGAGTGAATCAGGTGAGTGATTGAATGGATTGCGACCCCTTCACTCGCAATCCAGCTCTAACGGGAGAGGTGCCTCTGGATGGCTACGTAGGGGGCAACTTTTCCCCAAGTATGGCCCCTCCCCAGGCCAGAGGATTCCCCCCCGCATGGCCGCTGGTATGCGCTTCTCCCAGCGTTCATAGAGCCATTACCCCTATTTCCCATATTCATTGCTGCTGTCGCTGCTCGGCCGCAAAGACATACCGAACTATTAGCTCGCAAGTGCCCTTGTCTTGTCGTGTACCCCCCCCCCGCCCATCAGCCTCCAAGCGTTCGGCTTGAACGAGGATGAGGTTCGAGGTGTGGGCATCCGCCTCAAGGCAAAGGGGTAGGATCCCCTGTCCGACCTGAATGTGGAGGTGGCGTTTTTTCCCGGGGGGGCGTCACTGGCCCACGATGAGGTTGTTTCGAAGCCGCACTACGGTTGCAACATAGTCCTTTCCGATGGACCCCCCTTCTGGGGTTTTCGGCGGGACCGTCGAACCCCTCCCTCCTCTTTCTCCTTTGGTGTGCGTGCGATCCTCCCGCTCATCATCTCCCCTGGCCCCTACCCCGCCCCTCCTGCTCCTTGCCGTCCCCTGTCCCCTCCCGTGCGGGGCTCGGCCGCCGGGGGCGCCCGAGCCGAGGGGGAGTGAGGGGGTGGGCGCCGCGGGAGGGGGGGGGGGCAGGGGGCGGCGGGGGCAAGGAGGACTGGAATGGAGGGGATACAGAGGGGGGGGGAGGCAGGATGGGGAGGGGTGATCGCGATGGCACCGTGAAGGGGGAAGGAAGGGAGGGGAGGGGGCGGAGGGGGACGGGAGTGGAGGGCGCTGGGGACGCGGGGCGGGGGAGAGGAGGGGGGAGGACAGGAAAAGATGGCAGGTAATGGCAGATTGGAGCGGATAGCGTAGGAGAGGAGAGGGGTGGAGGAATTGGAGGGGGTCTGCACCAGCTTCCTCTCGCCTGAGCTTTGCCGAAGGGGGGGGCCACCCCCAGCGTTCCAAGCGGCCGGCAGAGGCTCGAGCTGGGATCCAGCAGCGGTGTTCATCGACCCCAGAGCCTCCTCAGGGGCGCGATGCGTTCTGGACGCCCATCACCGCGGTCCTCGGATTTCAATGCCCGAGCGTCGAGCCCCAGGACCGCTCATCGACACTTCACCGTCGAAGCCGTCTACGGAAGGGGGCCCCCGAGGGCGCCTCGAAGATGCTGCCCGCCGACCCCCTGGACGTCCCTTGACAACGTTCGGCGACGACCGCGACAGCGACGCTCGACGTCGACGTCGGCGACGACGACTCCGACGACGCTCGGCGACGACGACATTGAACGACCTGGCCAGCGACGGCGACGACGACGGAGACGACGAGGACGACGACGACACGACGACGACGACGACGACGACGACGACGACGACGACGACGACGACGACGACGACGACGACCTCGACGACGACCCCGAGGACGGTCGACGCCGCCCGCGACGACGGCGGCGACCGCGGCGTCGCGCCAGCGGCGACGGCGTTCGACGACGGCGACGACGACGACGACGACGACCAGCGGCAACCCCCGCAGCGGCAACGGCGCTGGACGACGGCGGCGCTCGACGGCGGCGTCGCTCGACGACGGCGACCCTCGCCGGAGCCCCCGAACCGAAGCGGGCGTTCTAACGGGCGAGCGGGCCCCAACGAGGGGTCGGGACACTCTGAGGTATGGTGCATCGTCGAATTGCCCAGCGAAGCGGGCGGGCGGGCCCGATCGGGTGGGCGGACCCTGAAGTGCGGCCGGGTCGGGCAGGGCGGGCGGGCCCTCCAGAAAGTCGCCAGCGTCTGTGAGGGGGGCTGAGGACTGCATAATTAGTGGTCCAATGTTCCACCACCACTGCCACAGGTAGGAGAGGAGGACTCAACGCCCTCACAGCCCACAGAGCACAGGCAGCGGTGGCTGGCGGCCACTGCCTGACTCCCAGCTCCTCCCGAGTTGGGGGGAGGTGAGTGCTCCCACGAGGAGGCAACCTGGAGAGCCGACTGGCCCTAGAAGGGCGCAGAGGAGAGAAGGGCCTGGAGGCCGACGCCGACCGTCCACTGAGGGGGTCGGCAGCGAAGGAGGAGGAGGAGGAGGAGGAGGAGGAGGAGGAGGAGGAGGAGGAGGGGGAGGAGAAGGAGAAGGAGGAGGAGGAGGAGGAGGCGGAGGCAGAGGCGGAGGCGGAGGAGGAGGCGGAGGCGGAGGAGGAGGACTTGTAGTGGAAAATTGGCCCAACACGATAGTCGGCTTCGGTCGCATGTCATGGGAGCCTTGTACACCCTCATAGTTCCGTCTTTCGGGTGCACTCGCGTACGTTAGCGTCTGGTAATCGATATAAGTGCGCTGACTTAGCGTCGATTGGCGTTTTTTTAGCGGCGATTAGCGTCGATGTAGCATCGATTGGCGTCGATTCGCAAGAGCCAGCCATGTGGCATGAGAGGCTCCCATCAGTTGCCACCGAGGTCGGCTACACAGAAATAGTGGCCCTTCGCTGGAGTGGCCTTTGGCGTGCGGCTTTCGGAGGTTGCGGGGGGGGGGGGGGGGTCACATCCAAGCACGCAGGCCGCCGCTGTCGCATCGCCTGCCACGATCGGCATTGAAGCCGACACCAAAGGTCACTCTTGCCTAGGGTCACCCTTGCGTGTAGCCAATGATGAAAGGGTGGGTGGGTATCGTGGCCGTGGGTCCACTAGATCTCGTGGCCCACCATCCTTCGCGCCGCACGACCACGCGCAACACCGACCTCGACCCATGAGTGACCATGCTGGCGCCCTGCACCCGCGGAGGAGGCCGCGCAAGGGGAGGGCGATAAGTGTGGGGGGCGGGGGGCAGCGAGGATTGCAGGAAAGGGGCCCTTGCAGGCCCCTAAAGTGTCCCTTCATGGCCCCTTCATGGCCCCAAAGGGGGCCTTCAGGGCCCGAAAAGGGCACCTTCCCCCTCCACTTATCGCCCCCACATGAAGCGACGCCCAACCGCGTAGGTGCTTCATGCAGGATGGGCTTGTCTCGTCTTGTCTTGTCTTGTCTTGTTATTTCCTTCTGTCAGCACGCCTCCTGCCCCCCCCCCGTGCGCACACATGCCTCGTGCCACGATGCGCTGACCTCCCCTTCCTCTTGTCAGGGGCAACGTCAGGGGAGAATAGGCTCGGTCAGGGCTTGAGCTAAACGGTGTTCGGGGATTTCGTGGAGCGTTTTCGTTTTGGTTCCGTTTCGCAGCAAACGTGGAACGACGACAGAGCGAGGGAAAACGAAAACAAAACTGCAGTGGAAAACATTGTTTAGCTCGAGCCCTGGGCTCAGTGGTGCACCCACAGATACCCAGTCGCCCACGTGTCGCCGACGCGGGGCCGATGGCACGGATTCGCTGTCGGGGGCGCATCGCCGATTTCTCGGCGCAGTATCCGCGGATACCAGGTCGACGTCTCCCCCTCTGAGCCTAATCCCCCCCTCTCGCTGCCCTCGAGCATGAAGGAGGCGGGTCCTGGAGGGAAGGGCCCTGCAAGCTTCCCGCCTCTTCGGGGCCCCCGGGGCGCTCCCCCGCCCTACATGGCCCTTTGGCTTGCGGGTCACTGGCTCGGCTCTCCCGGGCGGCCGTGCGGGGCGACCCGGGACACCTCGGGGACGCCCCGCGGCGAGGCGCAGCTGCCGGAGAGCACCCCGTTGCTGGCAGGCCGCAGAGAACCTACGACACCGCGCGAACATTTCGGGGGTGGACAGAACCCCCAACAGTGACACGTCGATTAGTGACTTGTCCGTTTTCGGTTCTCGAGAGGGAGCCGTGGCCGTTATTTTCCAGGCTTGCGCCCGCCAGGTTTGGGCTTCAGGTCGCTTTCACTAAACCACGTTTTACTAAAGGGGGGTCTGTCCATCCCCGAACATTGTCGGGAGGCCCTGATCGCTTCAGGAGGGGATAAAACACACAGACACGATTATTCATCGACTGCCAGGAACATATGGGAGAGTATGGGGAGTGGGGCGGAAGTCAAACCCGGTAAAGTTTAGAAAACATGCGGGAATCCTGGGGCTTCTGTCTATTAATTTTGCGTGTCCCTGGGTCCCTTCATCGTTGCCCCTGGCCAGGGGTCAAGAGTTGGTCCCTCGACCTCTCCCAGGGTGCCTTCTGACCAGAGCCTCGAGGCGGACCCAGCCGTGGCCACAAGGGCGCCCCAGGGCGCCCAAAATCCTAGAGAAGGCGCGAACCTCGATCCTCGAGCCTCGCACCTGGAGCCTCGAGCGCCGTCGAGCCCACCCCCGGGCCCTCTGAGCGTCGTCGAACCTCGAGCGTCGTCGAACGTCGTCGAACCTCGAACGTCGTCGAGCCTCCAACGTCGTCGAATTTCGTCGAATTTCGTCGAACGTCGTCGAATTTCGTCGAACCTCGCACGTCGTCGGACCTCCAACGTCGTCGAGCCTCGGGAGCCGTCGCCGGCCCTCTGGCGAGGGCGCCTGCGCGCCACGGGCCGCGAGCTCGGGGCGCAGGCCGCGCCCATCGCGGCGGCGCTGTGCCGCGAGGCGCCGCCGTTGCCGCCCGCCGACCGCGGCCGCCGCCCGCGGCCGCCGCCGTCGTCGGGCGTCGTCGTCGTCGTCGTCGTCGTCGTCGTGTCGTCGTCGTCGTCGTCGTCGTCGTCGTCGTCGTCGTCGTCGTCGTCGTCGGGCGTCGGCGTCGGGCGTCGTCGTCGTCGGCGTCGGCATCGGCGTCGGCGTCGTCGTGGGGCGTCGGCGTCGGCGTACTCGTCGTCGTGGGGCGTCGTCGTTGTCGTCGGCGTCGGCGTCGTCGTGGGGCGTCCTTCTCGGCGGCGTCGTCGGCGTCGGCGTCGGCGTCGGCGTCGGCTTGATTGTCGTCGTGGTCGAGGTGGTCGTCGTCTTTGTCGGCGTCGTCTTCGTTCTCGCATTCACCCTCATCCTCCATCCTCCGTCCTCCTGCTCCCTCCGTGCATGAACGGGTCTCAGTTTGTGAGCATTGGGTAGCCTGGGACGGTCGCGCATTTTATGTTAGGTTACCAGCCGAGAGCCTTGTCGGATCTGCCAGTCGAGGAACTCAACGTACTGCGATGTGGGAAGCGTTGCCCAAGCAGCTCTTGGCCTCGCTGTAAGATGCTTGCCGAAGCAAGTTCGCAGCCCAAGCGGAATAGACGTCTGCCCTTAAACAGCCTCGCTTGGACTGCCATGACCCCCCCTTGTGTGCGGCAAGGATCCGCGCCCCCTCCTTCTTCCGCCGTACCTGCTTCAGTGTCCCAATTCGCCTCGGAAGCACTCCTCCGTCGCTCGAGCGCTGCAAGCGGCCGCAGACCAAAAAAGTGCAGCAAGGATGCAGATCCACCGGTCTTACAAGTGTATATTTTTCCAGGGCGTTCCAGAACGCTCTCGGAGCGTAGAAGGCCGCGGCGCCCAAGACATCCTCCAGAACCGCCGGATCTCAGAGATCCCCGATCTACATCTGTCCGATGCAGTCCCTGTCTTGGCTGCGTGAAAGGTTCTCATGTCTCCCGTGCAATTGTTTGTTGATTCCCGGAGCATGTTCCCCAGATTTCGGCCTCCAGGCCCGTTGTCGTGGCCAGCAAAAATTGATCGGGGGCGAGAATTGTGTCGGGACTTTTGGGGCCGCGCATTGAACAAAATCAGATCGGCGGATGCCAGAGGCCCTGGCATCTTCGCGTCGGGGTTTTGCCCTCGTGATGCTGTCTATGCAACTTCGCATCTCCAGGTGCGTTCCAGGGGTGCCCAAATCTTCCGCCAGAGTCTCGGATTACGGTGTCGTGTGGAGATCACGAAGGGAGTTTTTGTTGCGCGTACGCATGCCGACCCACAATATGCGATTAATCCTGCAAGTCACCAGACTTGTAGGCGACGAGGTTCCAATGCCCGCATGGATTCCACCCTGAGCCCTGCGCCCAGAGAAAATGCTCAGACGAAGTCATCAACTCCTCTGGTCGACGACCCAGAGCGAGGATATTCGAGAAGGAGGAGGAGGAGGAGGAGGAGGAGGAGGAGGAGGAGGAGGGGCATCGATCCTCGATGATCCTCGCCGGTCCTCCTCGATCCTTCCCGACCCTCTTCGCTCCACCTTGATCTTCGGTGCTTCTCCATCCTCGTCCTCCTCGTTATTCTACCCTCCGCGATCCTCCTCTTCTTCCTCCTCCTCCTCATCCTCCTCCTTGATCCTCCGCGGTCCCTCGAGCATCATCTTCGATCCTCCTCCTCCTCCTCCTCCTCCTCCTCTTCCTCGACCTGCCTCGGTCCCTCTCCTCGACCACCCTCCTCCTCGGCGCCTCACCGGCCGATGGCCCGTCAGCCGAGGAGGAGGAGGAGGAGGAGGAGGGAGGAGGAGGAGGAGGAGGAGGAGGAGGAGGAGGAGGGGGAGGAGGAGGAGAGGAGGAGGAGGAGGAGGGAGGAGGAGGGAGGAGGAGGAGGAGGAGGAGGAGGAGGAGGAGGAGGAGGAGGAGGGAGGAGGAGGAGTAGGAGGAGGAGGAGGAGGAGGAGGGAGGAGGAGGGAGGAGGAACTCCCACGCGGGGGCCCCAGGCGCTGGCGGCCACGGGCGCGGGCGCGGGCGCGCGCCTGCATTACGCGGAGGTGCTCGGCGAGGGCGCGGAGGGCGCCGCAGGCAAGGGCGCGGAGAAGAGGAGCAGAGGAGGAGGGAGGAGGGAGGGAGGAGGCGGAGGGAGGAGGGGATGGGGAGGGAGGAGGGGGTGGATGGAGTAGGGGGGGGTGAGGATTTGGGGTGGAGGACCAGGGATGGGGGAGGTTGAAGGAAGAGTGAGTAGGTGATGAGGATTGAGGATGGAGTAGGACGTTCGATGGAGCTGCGAGGGGGGAGGAGGAGGAGGCGGAGGAGGAGGCGGCGGAGGAGGAGGAGGAGCGTGGGGGAGGATGGGAGGAGGAGGAGGAGGAGGAGAAGGAGGAGGAGGAGGAAGAGGAGGGAGGAGAGAGGAGGGGGGCGCTTTACACCTCGTCGCCACGTCTGGGTTCACCTCCAGGATACTCGGCTTGAGAGATTCCGCCCAGCTACAGCAGACCTCCCCCCAGCGGAATGCAAAGTATCCCAAGTCCAATACAAACAGTACCGCGCCGAAGTGCGAGTACGAAAAATGTGCCGTGCAGAAGTACGAAGTACAGAAGTTCAGAACTCCTAAGTGTGAGGGGAGTGTGTGAGAGATATTGTCACACTTCGTATTGTTTCAGATTGTTCATATGTTTCGTGTCTTACTTGTTTGTGTTTGGGATGCGCGTTCGTTTTTCCACAATTGTTTCGTACCCGTCCTTCTGCGTTGCACATATTTCACACTTTCGTTTCGTGGACCTCGCCTGGCTCACCCTTTCGATCCGCCCTTTATTTTACACTCGTAATATCGTGTCATGCGCGCACTTGCTCTGTCCTTACTTTGCCAGAATCAAGGATCTGGTGGTCTAGCCGGCCTCGGATCTTGCAATACTCGTCAACGCGCACCCTTGAAGAGGTCCCGGGTAGGAGGAGGACGAGGTTTTGAGGAGGAGGAGGAGGACGGAGGGCGGAGGGATGAAGACGACGAGGGAGGAAAGAGAGCAGGAGGAGGAGAAGGGGGAATAATTGAGGAGGAGAATAGGGCGAGGACGATGACGACCAAGACAACGACCACGACGACGTCGGCGGCGGCGTCGGCCGCTCCGTCGTCGTCTTTGTCGTCGCCATCACCGCCGCCGTCGCCGTCGCGGTGGCAGTCGTTGTCTTGGTCGTCGCCTCCGCATCCGCCGCCGCCGCCGCCGCGTAGGGACTGGGCAGTCACGCCTATTCGAAGTTATAGACGTCCGTCTCCATTTTCTGACTGGTCTCCTCGAAGTTGTCCGTCGCGAAGCAGTTATTTGCCGTGAATTCGATGAAGGACTGAATGCGAATATCTACTAAGATGGCCATTCTTCCCAAAACGAGCCTTTGTAATGGCCTGGATTGGGTGCAAAGTGCCTATGATGGCACTTCTGATGCTTCTGCTGGCGGCACCAGACGACCAGCAGGGGACTGAGTCCCGTTCGCGGTCCATCAGGGGAAAGCATGCTAAGCATGGAATGAAGCCAATGGAAACGAAAATGGAATTGGATCCGTGAGTGAATCAACCTAGAGAATGATGATGCTATGATGCCTCCTTTGGTTATGATGCACGTTCGTGCCCACACCTTCCCGCCTACAGGGACTTCGCATCCTCCTATGATGGTGGGATGGGATGGGAAGACGGGCCGCCACCCCTGGCACTGCACGTACTGTGACAGGTTCGTGGGGATTTGGTCCTACCCCCGCAGCCCCTATAATGGAAGCTGCGACGAGTGTGAGGCCTCATGGCGGTCCTCACTGGTAAGGCCTATGATGGTCCTCACCGAGGGGAGGGGGAGAAGGATACCTGAAAAGGCACTTCGAGTAGGTACCCCCCCGCCCCTGGCCTAGACACGAGAGAACCCTCGATCAGAAGGAGCGTGGGTTCCACAGGCGGGGAGTCACGCCGTTGCCGTCGCCACCTCGCGGCGTCACGCCCCCGTCGAACACCTCGCTCAGAAGGCTAGTGCGCCTAGGGCCCTCGGTTGGCCGCTGCTCGCGTCCGCAGGAGGTCGCTGCTTGGAGCCGTCTGGTGGTCCGAGGTGGCCCAGCGCTGGTTCCGTCCAGCAGGAAGTGCGGGCAGGTTCGAGGTGCCGGGGCGGGAAGGTGTTGCCTTGTGCGGGCTCGGGGGGTCGTTTTCGGGCCCCCTGGGGCTGTCACGAACGGATCGGGGGCGAACGACTGCACCAGATGGACCCCAGGAGCAAGGGCTCCCTCGAGGGCGCGAAGTTATTCGCGCTTCGCGCTTCGCGGTCCTCGTTCCTTCTCCCCCTCCTCCTCGTCCTCCTATTCTCCCTTTGGGAGGGCGGCGCGAGAGCGCGAAGTTATTCGCGCTTCGCGCAGCGCGAAGCGCGAAGTTGGGAGCCCTAGAGGAGGGGGAGGGGCCTGAGGACCGATTTTGAGCGAATTTGGCCTCGTCCCCCCCTCCTGACTGATGTTCTGGGGCCCCGACCAGTTCAGACCCCCCGGCCGCATCCAACCCTACAGACTTCGGGAGCCTCGAGACGGAGGTCAATGCAAACGGGGGTCAGCCAGAGCGCTGGACCTTGCCGGATCCTGCAAAGCCAGGGTTGCACTGACCCGGGCTTGCGCGCAGGATCTTGCCGAGTCTTGCGCAATCTTGGCAGGAGCTTGCAGATCCCGACTGACCCGGGTTTGGATTGGCCCGGGTCCGTAGATCCCCGAAGACTTGCTTGTCGACGGCTACGGCCTTCGGCGCGCAAGTGCCCGCGCACGGCGCCCGCGCACCGCGCATGTCCGCGCCGCGCGCGACGCCGCAGCCGATGGGCGTTCGTGCGGACTGCGTGGCGATCGCTCGGGCAGGGGCTTGCCTCGATGGCACCGCTGCG
This sequence comes from Prorocentrum cordatum, assembly GCA_963575745.1. Taxonomy (NCBI): domain Eukaryota; class Dinophyceae; order Prorocentrales; family Prorocentraceae; genus Prorocentrum; species Prorocentrum cordatum. The sequence continues at coordinate 130,745 of CAUYUJ010015346.1, forward strand.
CCCCCGAAGCGCCGGGCATGGTCGACGTGCCCCTTGCCGTTCGCTCTCTGCCTTGTGCTGCCGCTGCTGCTGCCCGTCTTCCTGGTATTCGTCCCCCCCTCCCACGCCTCATCCTCCTCCGCCTTTCCTCCCCTCTCCTCCGCGACTTCGTCGTCGTCCCTCCTCCTCCCCTCCCTCCCTCCCTCCCTCCCTCCCTCCCTCCCTCCCTCCCCCCCTCCTCTTCCGCGGGCCCCTCCCCCGCACGCGGAGGGTGAGGAGGACGGTGCCGCTGTTGTCTCCTCCCTCCCCGAGGATCCTCTGGAGGCCCGCTCGGCCCTGGCACGCGGGGGCGGGGGGGGGCGGGGCGGGGCGGCGGGGGGGGGTCGGGTGGTCGGCGGCGGGCGAGCGGCCTGCGCTGCACGTCTTCGGGCGCCTCTGGAGGCTCTCCTGCCTCGGAATGTGTTCCACTGGGTAGTCGAAGGCCAGACTGTCAGATTGGATTGGGCCCCACGGGCCAATCTGGCCTGGCCAAGCTGGATGATTTGGGTTATTCGCCAGACTGGATTCGCGTTGGCTCCCTCGCCAGATTGCCCCCGTTTGCCAGATTGGGCCTGCCAGATTGGCGCCAGATTGGCTTGGACTACCCAGTTCCAGCAGCGGCGCCTCGCCGAGAGCGCCCCGGGGTTGCCCGGATCGCCCGGACTGGCCGCCAGAAACCCGAGTTTTCGACCGAAGACCAGAGTCGGCCATCGACTGCACGGAGTGGTCCTTCGCCGAAGAAGCCTTCTGTGCGGGCCCACTGGGGTCCACCGATTGCCGATCGCGGCGCAGCAGCGGCTTGCGCGCCTCTCCTCTGACCTCGCCAGTAGAGCAGCGCACCAGATGGCCCTCATTGCCCACGGCCACTCTCGACGCGTACTTAGCGGGCGGAACCCCCTGGAGGCCTCCAGCGACCCCCCACGAAGCCCACAGCAGCCTCGAGCCCCCTCGAACCCTCTCGATCCTCGACCCTCGAACCTCGACCCTGGATCCTCGATCCTCGATCCTCGATCCTCGATCCTCGAACCTCGATCCTCGATCCTCGACCCTGGATCCTCGAACCTCGATCCTCGATCCTCGAACCTCGACCCTGGATCCTCGATCCTCGATCCTCGAACCTCGACCCTCGAACCTCGACCCTGGATCCTCGAACCTCGATCCTCGATCCTCGAGCCTCGATCCTCGATCCTCGAACGGCGACCCTCGACCCTCGAGCGGCGACCCTCCCGAGTTCTGCTGCACCGGCGCCGGTGGCTGCTGGAGGTGGACGAGGCGCCGCGCGGCCCCCCCCCCCACGCCGCCGCGGCGGCGGCGCCGCCGCCGTCGTCGTCGTCGTGCTCCTGCTCCCTTCCTGCTTCTCGCGCGCCTCCTGCGAGGCATCCCGGTGCATCGATCGGGGAGAGGAGGGGGAGGGGCGGGCGCCGAGGAGGGGAGGCGAGGGCCTGTCAGAGGCGACGACAGGGGCGCACAGCCCAGGGGAGAGCAGCACGTGTACACACAGCCCAGGAGAGAGAGACGATAGGGACGAAATAGCCCAGGGGAGAGACGATAGGGACGAATAGCCCAGCGATAGGGGCGAATAGCCCAGTCTACATCTTCTAAAAGGCTCCCGGGCGAATGCGTGTAGTGCCCGCCCCTGGGCTATTCGCCCCTCTCGTCGCCGCCGGGTCCGGGAGCTCCCCCCCTCCCCCCTTCGCCGCCCCGCGCGACCTGCGGAGAGGCGACGCGCTTCTCCCAGTGGCGCACCGAGACCGCGGTGGCGCGCCTCATGAACGGCCCCCCCGCCCCCCTCCCCCACCCCGCCGCCCGAACGGAGAGGGGGAAGGGGGGAGGGAGTCAGGGAGGAGGGAGGGAGGGAGGAGGATGGGAGGGAAGGGGAGGGAGGGAGGGAGGGAATGCAGCGTCTCGAACAGAAATCAGAGCGGAAAGGCGTGCCGTCGCTCTCGGCCCCCTTGCCGCCGGGCCTCAGGGCCGTCAAATAAGTTATCTGGGATGAGAAGCAGGACCTGGGAAGGGGTCGGGATCTCCGGGATCAAAATTGTGTCGCGTAAGGGGGGGGGGATCAATTTTTGTTGGGGGGGGAGGGGGCAGCGAGGGATTTTCTAGGGCCCAAAAGGGGGCCTTGAGGGCCCGAGAAGTGCACCTTTCTCGCCCCCCATGTATCGCCCCCCCCCCCCCCCCCAAGCGACGCCCAACGAAAAATCAAGACCTCGCCTGTCTGGGGAAGAGGATGGGCAAGACGGGGGATGACGAAGGAAAGATGGGCGACGGGAGAGGAGGCGAGCCTGGCCGCTGCCGCCCGCCGCGACGGCGCGGCGGCGAGAGGCAGCGCTGTGCTGAGCATCCGTGCCCTCGGGCGGTGCTTCCTTTGGCCGTGGTGGCGGGCGGGCGGCACGGCAGGGCGGCGTGGCGCCATCGCCAGCGGGCGCGCGACCGGGCGCAGGCGGTGGGGAAGGACAGGGCCGAGGCAGAGTGCAGTGCCCTCGTGCCACCGCTCGGGGGCAGGGGCGCACGTGGCGCTGCATCCATGGCCCGGCAGCGCCAAGCCAACTCCTGGGTGCGCGGCCCCGTCCCCGGCTGTTCCTGGCCCCTCGTGGCGCTTTCTGCCGCCGCCCCTGCCGTTGGCCTCGTCTTCGGGGCCACCGTGGCCGCGGCTGGCACTCGGCGGAAGGGAACGGCGGAGGAGGAGGAGGAGGAGGAGGAGGAGGAGGAGGAGGAGGAGGCGCGTTCAAGGCTCCCCGTGCTAAAAGACTAGATCGGGAGTCTTGGGAATTTGCCAGGAGCCTGAGACCAGGAGGGCGAAGAGGGGGAGGGGGGGGGCAAGTCGGAGGAGGAGCTTCAACAGGAGACGGCCCCAGAGAGGGCCAAGCGCGAGAGCCCCTCCTCGGGGCTCCCCCGAGGCCTCCCCGCCCCAGGGCTCCGGCCGCCCGAGCCCTGCGCCGCGCGGGCGCGGGAGGCGTGTCCGTGGACGCGGGCGACCTCTTCGCGGCGCTGAAGCGCGCTTTCCTGGCCAGCCAGGCGTTCCCTCGCGTCGTCGTCGTCCGGCGCCGTCGGCGTCGCCTTCGTGGGCGTCGCCGGCGTCGTCGCCGTTTCCGCCGCCGCCCTCGTCTTTCTCGCTCCCCTCTCTGTCCCCCTCCCACTCCTCGCCCAGGCTTGGTCCTTCCTCTGCTGCTCCCCCCTTTTGTATTGCCCGTCCTCCTTTCAATATTGTTGTTCTCTTTTTCTACTGTCTCTTTTTCTACAGTGAACCCGCATAGTAAGGATGAGCGACTTTCCAAGGTTACCCTTGTATCCTTCCCCTTCGGCCCATCCTTGGCCGCTTTCGCTGGCTGCGCCCCGCTCGCAAAGTGTCGACGTGGCCTTCCAAGGCCCTTGCATCCTTCTCGTGCGTCCTTGTCCCATGTATCTCGCTGCCCGTGCATCCCGCTTGCCTCGCCCCTGCCGCATCCCCCGAGACTTCCACTCGGTGGCGCGCCCAGGGGGGGGGGGGAGAGAGAGAGGGGGGGCAGGCCTCTGCAGAAGGCTGTGGGGCTTCTCAGAAGCCCTCTGGCCTTCTGAGAGGCCGCCTGCGTCTTCGGAGAAGGCTAAGAGAAAGCTTCCCAGAAGGCCGCAGGCCTTCGCAGCCTGATGGGAAGGCCCGCCCCCTCTGCCTTCCCCCCTGGGCGCGCCGCTGAAAATGGGGAGGCCAAAAGATTCCGATACTGCTACTCCCCAGACCTCTCCCGGGGTGCGTTATGACCAGAGTTTCGAGGCGAATCCAGCCATGGCGACGAGGGCCTCCCAGGAAGGCCCAAAAAGGCGAAAGCGGGACGGGAAAGGGCAGTGGTATCGGTATATTATATGCTCCCGTTCTCCCCTCCTGGCCCAGAATTTCCAGGCCCATCTTCTCTCCATTCTTCCTGATCGGCCTCCTCCCAGGCCGCGAGTGGCGGGACGCGGAAGGGCCCCCCGTGGCAGCCATTTGCTCGGTGGGGCCGCAGCCGTGGCGTGGCCGCCCCTGGGGCCTTCGGCTCACGTGCGAGTCGCGCTCCCAGGCGGGACGTCATCCGTAACCACCGCCTGGGGATTGATTTTCCAGGATCTCGAGCGGGCGGTGGGTATGGATATGGATATGGATATGGATGTGTATATGCATCTGGATACATACATATAGACACGTACACACATCTATATATACGTATGTGTAAACACATATATATGTATACACACATATATATATACACACATATATATAGAGAGAGAACAAAAAAACATAACATATATAGTTAACCATGTATATATATATATATAAATGTGTATAGTCGGACCCCCCTTGGGCCGACATATGTCCATATATCCACCTCCCAATTGGGGTCCCAGTGCGTCGGCTCCCCAGGCGGTGGATACGGACGGCCCCGAGGCGTTGACGCTGATATTCCTGACTTGTGGGGGTTTCCCCCCCCCTGCGCGCGGACGGTGGCCTGACGGTGCGGTGGCCGCAGTCTCCTCCTCGGCTGCGAGCTGCCCTGCCGGGGCTTTCACAGTTGATTCCGCCCCAGGGTGGCCACGAGGCTGCTCTGGGGCGGTTTCTTTTCATTTGACCCCAATTCTGCTTTCTCGGCCGTCGGCCGAGGGCGAGTCTCAGGCTTTGGGCAGCCTGCCGCCATCAACGACAACAGCGGCTCCGGGGCGGCCCCAGGTGGCCTCAAGAGGGCTCAAGAGGCTCCCGACACGGCTCGGGAAGGCAGGAGACGAGGGGGGGAGGAGAAGGGACTGGGGAGAGGGAAGACGAGGATTAGGAGGAATAGTGAGGAGCACGAGAACGGAAGACGAGAGGACCATCAGGTGAAGCCAGATTGAGGAGGAGGAGGAGGTTGAGAATAGATATTGCGATTGAGGGGAAGCAGTATACGAGGAAGAGGAGGAGGAGGAGGCACTCGGCGGGAAAAGCAGAGCGAGGAACACCATTGAGGAGGAGGAGGAGGAGGAGAAGGAGGAGGAGGAGGTGGAGGAAGAGGAGGAGGAGGAGGAGTGAGAGGAGGAAGAGGAGGAGGAGGTGGGAAGGGGGAGGGGGGGAGGAGGAGGAGGAGGAGAAGAAGGAGGAGGAGGAGGAGAAGGAGGAGGAGGAGGAGGAGGAGGAGGAGGGGAAAGAGGAGAAGGAGGAGGAGGAGGAGGAAGAGGAGAAGGAGGAGGAGGACGCGGAGGAGGAGGAGGAGGAGGAGGAGGAGGAGGAGGAGGAGGAGCCCGCTCCTCGGCCTCGCTCGGGTCTTGGCGCTCATGCAGCCTTGCGCCGAGGCCCTTCAAGGATCCCCAAGACCCTCAGCGCTCAGCAGACCCGCCTCAGGCGGTTGTGGCGCGGGGAGCCGCTCAGATGGCAGCCGAGGGTCTTGACTGATGTTTAGCCGGGGGGGGCCCTGATGTAGTGTAGGTTTGGGCGGCTTGGACTCATTTGTGATTGGCGTCTTATACATTGGTTTTCCTGTTGCGTCTCCCACTCCTTGCTCCTCCGTCGTGTTCCCTCCGTTTCCTTGGCCTCCCCCTCGGTTCCCGCCCTCTCCCTTTTTTGTCCTCCTCCTGCAGCGGAGGCGGCCCCCCTTCTTCTGCTACGGGGGGGGTAGCAGCAGCGGAGGGAGCGAGGGGGGGATGAGAAAACGGAGGAGGAGAAGGAGGAGAAGAGGAGGAGGAGGAGGAGGAGGAGGAGGAGGGGCAAGAGAAGAGGAGGAGAAGGAGGAGGAGGAGGAGAGGATGGTGGTGGAGGAGGAGGAGGAAGAGGAGGAGGTGGAAATGGAGGCGGAGGGGAAAGGGGAGGAGCGAGGAGAGGAGGGTGGAGGAAGTCGAGCAGGGGGGGGAAGAGAATGCGATGGAGGAAGAGGAGAAGGAGGATGATGAGGAGGAGGAGGAGGAGGAGGAGGAGGGGAAAGAGGACGAGGAAGGGAAGGGAGATGGGGGAGAGAGGAGGAGGAGGAGGAGGTGGAGGAGGAGGAGGTGGGACAGCGTCAGGAGGAGGCGGTGGTGGAGGGGAAGGGGGAGGAGGGAGGGGAGGATCATGGAGGAAGTCGAGAAACTGGGTGGGACGAGAATGCGCAGGAGGAGAAGGAGGAGGAGGAGGAAGAGGAGGAAGGAGGAGGAGGGGAGGAGGAGGAGGAGGAGAATGAGAAGAAGGATGAGGACGACGAATAAGATTACTACTACTACTAATAATAATACTAATACGAATAATAATACTAGCATTAATAATACTATTGTTACTACGAAGAACAGTACGACGAATTCTAATAATTCGACTAATAAGACTGAGAAGGATAGTGTTATTGAGAATGCGAATAATACATTTGTACTTGTAGCACTAGTAATTGTAATACTACTAGTAGTAATACCTATACGACCACCCTTCGTGTGATAAGAAGGTTGTGGGGGCTGGGGGGGGAGAGGGGGGGGAACTAACATCTGACTCAATCGATCTCACTATCGATCTCACCCAACGGGGCACCACGGGACACCACGGGACAGTTGTCGATCTCACTATCGATCTCACTCAACGGGACACCACGGGACACCGCGGGACACCTCTCGATCTCATTATCGGCCTCACTATCGATCTCACTATCGATCTCACTCAACAGGACACCGTAGGACACTACGGGACACACCTCGGGGCACAACATCGATCTCACTATCGATCTCACTATCGATCTCATTTTTTGGGACACCACGGGGCACCTCGGGGCACACATCGATCTCAGTATCGATCTCATTTTTGGGGACACCACGGGGCACCTCGTGGCACCACATCGATCTCACTATCGATCTCACTTTTTTGGACACCACGGGACATCTCGGGGCACCACATCGATCTCAGTATCGATCTCATTATCGATCTCACTCAACGGGACACCACGGGACACCGCGGCACACCGCGAGCCACCGCCGGACGGACGGACGGACGGGCGGGGGAGAATCATTTGTCTTGACTTCGCCCTAGCAACGGCGGACACCACGGGACACCACGGGACAAGGCGGGCCACCGCCGGACGGACGGAAGGCGGAGGAGCATCATTTGTTTTGATTTCGCCCTAGCAGCGGCGGGATCATTCCTCTCGCGCGCCCACGCAACTTCGCCTCTCCCGCAAGCACGACACGAACGAAACGAAACGATTTCCCGGTTGAGGGTCTCCGTTCCACTGCGATCTCACCCCCCAACCTCCGATTAAAACAAACACGACTAATACTAATACTGATGTTGGTGATGCTGATGATGCTGATGTTGATGCTGATGATGGTGTTGATGATGATGATGATGATGATGATGATGGTGATGATGATGATATTGATGATGTTGAGTATGATGATGATGATGTTGATGACGACGATATTGGTGATGATTATGATGCTGCTGATGCTGATTACGGTGATGATGCTGATGCTGATGATCATGGTGATGTTGATGATGCTGATGGTGATGATGCTAATGCTGATGCTGATGCTGATGCTGATGCTGCTGATGATGATGATGATGATGATGATGATGATGATGATGATGATGATGATGATACTGCTGATGATGATGAAAAAATGACTCGTAAGACGAAGTACACATCAGCACAATATGAACAGGAGGAGGAAGAGGAGGAAGAGGAGGAGGAGGAGAAGGTCCAGGAGCGGGAGGGAGAGCCCCCCGATCATTTTCCAATCCCGCCCCGCTTCTTTACCCAGCAAGAGCAGGGCGGGCCCAGAGTTACCGACCCCTTCCCCCCGGGGATTCCTTCTTCGTCCGGGATCCACGTCTGATGGGCCCCCGTTCCCCCCCCCGCAGGCCGAGATGTGGGGAACAACGCCAGCATTGACGCAGTTCAATCCTTCGGATGTCTGGGCCCGTTCCCCCTCCAGGAGGAGGAGGAGGAGGAAGACGAGGAGGATGGGGGGATGAGGAAGACGAGGAGGATGTGGGAGGAGGACGACGAGGAGGACGAGGACGAGGGGATGATGATGATGATGATGATGATGATGATGATGATGATGATGATGATGATGGTGATGGTGATGGTGATGGTGATGGTGATGGTGATGGTGATGGTGATGGTGATGGTGATGGTGATGGTGATGGTGATGGTGATGATGCTGATGATGCTGATGATGATGATGATGATGATGATGATACTGATGATGGTCTTGATGATGATGTTGAGTATGATGATGATGATGATGATGATGATGATGCTGATGATGATGATGATGATGATGATGATGATGATGCTGACGATGCTACTGGTAATGATGATGTTGCTGATGCTGATTACGGTGATGATGGTGATACTTATGATGATGCGGATGCTGATGATGATGGTGATGATGATGCTGATGCCGATGCTGATGCTGATGGTGATGCTGCTGATGATGATGATGGTGATGATGATGACGACGATGATGATGATGAACATGAATACGAATATGAATATCATGATGATGATGATGAATATCATGATGATGATGATGATGATGATGATGATGATGATGATGATGATGATGATGATGATGATGATGATGATGATGTGATGGTGATGGTGATGGTGATGGTGATGGTGATGGTGATGGTGATGGTGGTGGTGATGGTGATGGTGATGGTGGTGATGATGATGATGATGATGATGATGATGATGATGATGATGATGATGATGTGATGATGATGATGATGATGATGATGATGATGATGATGATGATGATGATGATGATGATGATGATGATGATGATGATGATGATGATGATGATGATGCTTAGGAGTAGGAGGAGGAGGAGGAGGAAGAGGAGGAGGAGGAGGAGGAGGAAAGGAGGGAACGCAATGCTCCTGAAGTTCGCCCAATGTCAAAGAGGAGGGGTCGGGAAACGGGGAGGGGGAGGGGGAGGGGGAGGAGGAACAGGAGCAGGAGGAGGAGGAGGAGGAGGAGGAGGAGGAAGAGGAGAATGAGGAGGAGGATCCAACGGATCCTGGCTCGAGCTTGGGCTCGGCCTCGGGCGCAGGCCCGCGGTCTGCTTCAGAGCTCACGCTCGCGCTCGCGTTCGGGCTCTCCCTTCCTTTCGGGGAGGCGGGTGCGGGGCTGGGAGGGAGGGCCTCGCCCGAGGTGGCCTGCCTCGCCGACGGCAAGGGTGTGGCGCAGTGGATGCACGTGCTCGGCGCCGTGGAGGAACCGACTGGCAGCGCGCCCTTCGGCGGCGCCCTGTCTGCGACGACGGCGACGAGGACAACGACGGCGACGGCGGCGGAAACGGCGACGGCGACGGTGGCGTCGGCGGCTGCGGCGGCGACGGTGGTGGCGGCGGCGGCGGCGGCGATTATGACTGGCGGCGGCGGCGGCAACGACTGAGGACGGCGGCGGCGGACTGCGACGGCGGCGGGCGGACGGCGCACGGAGACGACAGCAGAGGGCTTGGGCGGCGGACGGCGACGGCGGCGAACGGCGGACGGCGACGACGGCGGCGGCGGCGGCGCGGGCGTCGTTGCCGGGGGCGTGCGTGGGGTGGCAGGAGGCAGGAGGCAGGAGGGAGAGAGGAGGACGAAGGGGAGGTTGGAGGGAGACAGTTTGGTGTTTGTGATGTCCTATAGCGGTTGCAAATCCAGTGGCCTGTAGCCCATGCTGGCACCGCGCCTGCACTTGTGGATCATAGGAGGCCTATAGGTGAATTTTGGAGGTATATTGGGGGTTATTTGGCGGCTTGCTGGGGGTTCCATTTGTAGATGAGGACTCCGCATGACGTTTTAAATCTTCCGTCCTGTGGTATGAGGAGGCGGAGGAGAAGGATCATAGAAAGTCTGAGCAAGTGGAGTAGGGGGAGGAGTAGGAGGAGGCGGAGGCTGAAGCGGAGGAGGAGGACAATTACGAGGAAGTTGAAGAAAATTAAGCAGAGGAGGATGATGATGAGGAGGAGGAAGAAGAGGAGGAGGAGGAGGGGGATAAAGAGAAAAGGTGGATGAATCAATGGACGAAGGTAAGAAAAGGAGGAGGACGAGGAGGAGGATGAGGAGGAGCAGGTGGTGGTGAAGGAGATGGAGGAGGACATGGAGAAGGACGGAAAGTTTATGGGTGTTTGGGGGTAGCGGAAAATGGGCAAAATGACCAGGACCAGGATGAAGAGGAGGACAAGGAGGTTCCTGGAGGTCCCTGGATTTGTGCGGGGTCCCCAGAGGCCGCCCAGAGGCTTCTGCAGGCACCGAACAAGTGTCAGAAGCGTTCCAAAGCCACGGTCCTAGGTTCCCAGCGTCTACGACGAGGACGACGACGAGCAGGACGACATTTCGGTATAGTTTGATATGTGGTGTCTACGATGGTTGGCCGGAGATGGTTGGCCGGGAGGATTAGTCGGGGTATTGTGGGTTGGCCAGGGGGATTGGCCGCGCTTACAACACCCCCCCTAACCTGACGCCGAGCACCTAACCTGACGCCGGCACCGCTGCCCGTGAGCTCCGGCGGCACCCTGGCCGGGGAAATGGCGGTGCCGGTGGGCTCTGGTGAGCGCTTGCGGCGCGAGGACTCTCAAAATGAAGCTCGCGCTTGAGCGCCGGCCGCATTTGAGGAAGTCGAGTGGCAGAACAATGATGCAATAGCACAGCATCCCAAGCGTTTGGCCCCACATGTCCCCGAGGATGGCAGATGTTGCTTCGTTTATGTCGACGACACCGACAACGACGACGACGACGACGACGACGGCGGCGGCGGCAGCTGCGACGACGACGGCGACGACGACCAACGACCAACGACGGCGGCGTCGGCGGCAGCGACGACGACGGCGGCGGCGGCGGCGACGGCGTGCGCGGCGACTTCGACGACGACAGTTAACGGTGGCGACCTCGACGACGATGACGACGACGAGTAACGACTAACGACGGTGGCGGCGGCGGTAGCGGCGACGACGACGGCGGCGGCGGCGGCGACGACGATGGTGACGAAAACGACGACGACGGCGGCGGCGACGACGACGTCGACGGCGGCGGAGGCGACGACGACGACGACGGTGGCGGCGGCGACGATGACTGCGACGAAGACTAAGGAGTAACGACGGCGTCGGCGGCAGCGACGACGACGGCGGCGGCCGCGACCGCGACGACGACGGTTGTGGCGACGACGACGACGACGACGACGACGACGACGACGACGACGACGGCGGCGGAGAAGACGACGACGGCGGCGACGACAACCAACCACTGACAACGGCGGCGGCGGCGGCGGCAGCGACGACGATGACGATGACGACGACGACGGTGACGTCGGCGAGGACGACGAAGACGACGACGACGACGTCGACGGCGGCGGCGGCGGCGACGACGGCGGCGGCGGCGGCGACGACACCGACGACAGCGACGACGACGACGAAGGCGGAGGCGACGACGGCGGCGGCGGCGGCGCCGGCAACGCTGACAACTAACGACTGACGACGACAGCGGCGGCTGCAGCCGCAGCGGCGACGACAACGGCGGCTGCGACGACGACGAAGACGACGACGGCGGCGGCCGCGACGTCGATGACGGCGTCGGCGGCGGCGGGGACGACGGCGGCGACGACGACGACGGCGACGAAAAAGGCGATGACGACGACGGAGGCGACGACGGCCGCGGCAGCTTCGACGACGACGGCGGCGGCGGCGGCGACGGCGGACGGCGGCGGCGGCGACAACGGCGGCGGCGGCGACGACGACGACGGTGGCGGCGGCGACGACGGCGACGACGACGACAGTGGCGGCCGCGGCGGCGACGACCGCGGCGGCTGCGACGACGACGGCGGCGGCGGCGGCGACGACGACGACGACGACGACGACGGTGGCGTCGGCGTCGACGACTACGGTAACGGCGGCGGCGGCGACGGCGGCGACGACGACGACGACGGTGGCGGCGGCGGCGGTGGTGACGACGACGACGGGGGCGGCGATGATTGCGGCGGCGGCGACGACTGTGACGACGACGACGACGACGACGACGACGACGATTGCGGCGGCGGCGACGACGGCGACGGTGGCGTCGACTCTTACGACGACACCGACGACGGCGGCGACTGCGGCGACGACGACGACGACGACGATTGAGACGACGGCTGCGGCGGCGGCGGCGACGATCACGACGACGGTGGCAGCGGCAGCGGTGGCGACGACGACGCCGCCACTGGCGACGACGACGACGGCGACGGACGACGACGACGATAGCGGCGACGATGACGACGGCGGCGCGGCGCCGGCGACTACGACGACGACGGCAACGAAAGCGGCGTCGGCGCCGGCGACGACGGCGGCGACGACGACAACGACGTCGTCGACGACGACGGCGGCGACGACGACGAAGGCGACGGCGGCTGCAGCGGCGGCGACGACGACGACGACGACGGCGGTGGCGTCGGCGACGACGACGCCGGCGGCGGCCGACTGCGACGACGACGGCGGCGGCGGCGGCGACGGCGGCGGCGACATCGACGACGACGAAGACGACGACGACGGCGGCGACGACGGCGGCTGCGGCAGAGACGACGGCGGCGGCGGCGGCGGCGACGACGGCGGCGGCGGCGGCGGTGGCGGCGGCGGCGGCGGCGACGACGACGACGGTGGCGTCGGCGACGACGGCGGCGACGACGAGGACGAGGACGACGAAGACGACGGCGACGAAGACGACGGCGGCGACGCGGCGACCATGACGGCGGCGATGACGGCGGCGGCGGCGACGACGACAACGACGACGACGACGACGACGACGACGACGACGACGACGACGGCGGCGGTGGCGGTGCCGGCGGCGACGATGACGGCGGCGCCGGCGGCGGTGACGACGACGACGACGACGGCGGCGGCGGCGACGGCGGACGACGACGACGAGATCCTGGATTGCGACGGGGGAGGGTCCAGGGGGTGTCGGGCAGCGCCAGGCCTCATGTAGAGCCTATGTGGGCCTTATGTGGGAATCGCCGGACCAGGCCGACGAATTCTTCGGGACGAGGAGGAGGAGGAGGAGGAGGAGGAAGAGGACAAACGGACGAGCAAGGAGAGGGGCAAGAGGGAGAGATGAGAAAGGAGAGCAGGGAGGACGATGACGAGGGCGCGGGAGGGGTGGGGCTGGAGAGCGGGAGGAGGGAGGAGGAGGAGGAGAAAAAGGAGGAGGAGGAGGAGTGGGTGGGAGGGCAGAATGAAAAGCGCCGCGGGCACGCGCGCCGGTTCGGCTCGGCCGGTTGAGGAGGAGGAAGAGGAGGAGGAGGAGGAGGAGGAGGAGGAGGAGGAGGAGGAGGAGGAGGAGCAAGACGAGGACGAGAACGAGGACGAGGTCGAGGACGAGGAGGAGGAGGAGGACGAGGACGAGGAGGAGAGGGAGGACGAGGAGGAGGAGGAGGAGGAGGAGAAGGAGGAGGCCGCCCCAGGCTCGGCCAGCCCGCGAGTCGGTTCGGCTCGGCCTGGAGGAGGGGGAGGGGAGTCGCGCTCCTGCCCTAATCGTGCTCCGACCCAGCCACAAACTTGATTGGGGATTGTTTCCCTGCCCGAGCGCAGGTTGCATTCATGTCTGGGATCTGCGCTGTCGCCTGCGCGCTGGACGCATCCTTCATTGGGAACGGTACTCTTCTGGCATCGGCGCCGGTCCCATCCCTACCTAATTGGCTATGGTGCTGCCGCCCGAGCGCTGGCCACATCCCTCTCTAAGAGTGATGCTGTCGCCTGCGCGCTGGCCGCATCCTCAATTGGGAACGGTACTCCAGCGCCTGCCACCTCCCTTATCAGATGTGGCGTTGCCGCTCGAGTGCCAGCCACGATTTTGTTTGGGGACAGTACTCTCGCCTGAACGGCGGTTATTCCCTGTCTGGGATTGGTGTTGTCGCTTGCGCGTTGGCAACATCCCTCAGTGCGAACGGTACTCTCGCCTCAGCGCTGGGTGCGCTGGCCACATCCATCATTGGGAACGGTACTCTTACCTCAGCGCCGACCCCATCCCTGATTGGCTCTGGTGCTGCCGCTCGATCGCCAGCCACATCCCTGATTAGGACTGGTGCTCCCGTCCGCATCCCTCTCTAAGAGTGAAGCTGTCTCCTGCGGACTGGCTGCATCCTTGATTCGGAACGGTACTCCAGCCTCAGCGCCTGCCACCTCCCTTATCAGATGTGGCGTTGCCGCTCGAGTGCCAGCCACAATTCTGATTGGGAACGGTACTCTCGCCTGAACGGCGGCCACATCCGTGTCTGGCATCGGTACTGTCGCTTGCGCGCTGGCAACATCCCTCATTGCGAACAGTACTCTCGCCTCAGCGCTGGGTGCGCTGGCCACATCCACCATTGGGAACGGTACTCTTGCCTCAGCGCCGACCCCATCCCTCATTGGCTCTGGGGCTGCCGCTAGAGCGCCAGCCATTTGTTTGATTGGGAACGGTACTCTCGCCGCGACTCGCCTGAACAGTGGCCACCTCCCTGTCTGGGATTGGTGTTGTCGCTTGCGCGTTGGCAACATCCCTCAGTGCGAACGGTACTCTCGCCTCAGCGCTGGGTGCGCTGGCCACATCCATCATTGGGAACGGTACTCTGGCCTCAGCGCCAACCCCATCCCTAATTGGCTATGGTGCTGCCGCTAGAGCGCCAGCCACGTCCCTCATTGGGACTGTTGATCTCGCCCGTGCGCTGACCACATTTATGTGTAAGACTGGTACCGTCGCCTGCGCGCTGGCCGCATCCTTAATTGGGAACGGGACTCCCGCCTCAGCGCCGGGCACCTCCTTTATCGGACATGGCGTTGCCGCTCGAGCGACAGCCACGATTCTGATTGGGAGCGATACTCTCGCCCGAGCGGTGGGCGCGCGCCAAGCGAGTACCGGCTGGGTGGCGTCAGGTGAATCACTTGGCGTCAGGCTGCGTTCACAAGCGCCGGGCCCACTGCCGGCGGGAGCGGCGTCAGGTTAGGGGCCTTGGCCCATGGCGTCAGGTTGGGTGCGGGTTGTATCGATACAGGGAAAGTTTGCACCGTCGCGGAGTGCATTCGGAAGTTTTCCTATTGGAAGCGATAGTTCCGAATACCTGTCCTGGTTCTCCTCGAAGGTCCTCGGCACCGTCATCCTCCTCTTTGTCCTCCTCTGGCGGCGTCCTACGTCGTCCTCCTCTTGTGTGTCCTCGCGCGTGCCCGCTCGTTTGTGGTACATCTCGCACGGCCAGCCTCTTTGCCAGAGATTTTGCCGATGAGCTCTTTCCAGGCGTGCCCGCTCGCCTTGAATGATCATCCCGTTGCCAGAGCTGGGGCCAGGAAACGCACTCCAGTCGTGCCCATTCGCGAGCACCGCACATCGCATGGTCAGCGTTGTTCGGCAGGACAGCCTTTTCGAGCGTGCCAACTTGCTTCTGTCACGCATCGTTTGACCAGCACTTCTGCCAAGAAGTTCACGCTATGCGTGCCCGCTCGCACTCGATGGTCATCACGCTGCCAGCGCCGATACCGGGGAGCTCAGTCCGAGCGTGCCTGCTCGCTTCTAGCACGCTTTGCGTTGCTTGGACGGGTTGGCCGGGGTCGGCTGGGAGGGGGGGCGACCGCAATTCTTAGATACAGCATCTTCCAGTACATGTAGTAACATGTACTAACTATAAATGAACATGTGTATATCTATATATATATATACACACACGTACCTGCTCACATAGACGCCAACAGATGTACATTACAGGAAATGGTCAAGAGCAGAGGAGGACCACGTCGCTGACGTCGCCGAAGACGAAGACGTCGACGAAGACGACGCAGCGCCCGCCGCCCAAGTCTGGAGGGTGTGGACAGGGGGGATATCATTGCTGGGCCATGTCCCATCTTTCACGTCCCTCTCCTCTTCCTTCAACTCTTCCCCTGGCCGCCACCCCCCCTCTCGACTTCACGTAAGAGTGACCCTTCGCCGGAGTGACCTTTTGAGCGGGCACACTGGAGTCCCCCGATCGCCGAGCGCAGTACGATGGTAGCGCCTTGCGCGGTTGTGTCTGGTCCCCACGCGGCCCCAAAGAAGGCTCGGGGGTGGACAGAAATCCTACCCTGACGCGTCGATTGAGGAATTGGCCGTTTTCCATTCGCGAGAGGGCGTCACGGCCGTCATTTTTGCGGGGGACGAGGACGAGGGGGAGGAGGAGGAGGAGGAGGAGGAGGAGGAGGAGGAGGAGGAGGAGGAGGAGGAGGAGGAGAAGGAGGGAGGAGGGAGGAGGGAGGAGGGAGGGGAGGAGGAGGGAAGGCGGAGGGAGGAGGAGGGAGGAGGAGAAGGGAGGAGGAGGGGGAGGAGGAGGAGGAAGGAGGAGAGAGGAGGAGGGAGGAGGAGGCAGGAGGAGGGAGGAGGAGAGGAGGAGGGAGGAGGGAGGAGGGAGGGAGGGAGGAGGAGGAGGGGAGAAGGAGACGAGGGACGAGGGAGGGACGAGGGGAGGAGAGAGGAGGAGGAGAGGAGGAGGAAGGAGGAGGAGGAGGAGGAGGAGGAGAGGAGGAGGAGGAGGAGGAGGAGGAGGAGGAGGAGAGGAGGGAGGAGGGGGAGGGGGAGGAGGAGGAGGAGGGGAGGAGGGGGAGGAGGAGGAGGAGTGAGGAGAGGAGGAGGAGGAGGAGGAGGAGGAGGCGGAGGCGGAGGAGGGGAGGGAGGCGGAGGCGGAGGCGGAGGAGGCGAGGTGGAGGCGGAGGCGGAGGCGGAGGCGGAGGAGGAGGAGGAGGAGGAGGAGGAGGAAGAAGAAGAAGCAGGAAGCAGAAGCAGCAGCAGAAGCAGAAGCAGCAGCAGAAGCAGACGCAGAAGCAGAAGCAGAAGAAGAAGCAGAAGAAGAAGAAGAAGAGGAGGAGGAGGAGGAGGAGGAGGACTAGGACGAGGACGAGGAGAAGGATGACGAGGAGAAGGATGACGAGGACGAGGAGGACGAGGAGGAGGATGACCCCCTTTCCCTCATGGCCACACTCGGGCGGCCGCCGCCCCTTCCCTCCACGGCGCGCGTCCCCCCTTCGCGGGGGCCCCTCGGGAGGGGGCTTCCGCCACGCCCTCGGCCCCGGCCTCGCCCTCGCCCTCGTCCTCGTCGTCGTCGTCGTCGTCGTCGTCGTCGTCGTCGTCGTCGTCGTCGTCGTCGTCCTCGTCCTCGTCCTCGTCCTCGTCCTCGTCCTCGTCCTCGTCCTCGTCCTCGTCCTCGTCCTCGTCCTCGTCCTCGTCGTCCACGTCGCCCGGCCCGCCCCTTCGCGGCGCCCGCCGCCCCCCCCCCTTCCCCGCCGAGGAGCAGGACCCCGTGCAGGCCCGGGCGCTGGCGGGCGAGGCGTGGAGGGCGCTGGCGCCGGCGCTGGCGGAGGAGCCGCACACCGGTCGGCTGCGCGCACGGTCGGCAGCAGCAGCAGCAGCAGCAGCAACAGCAGCAGCAGCAGCAGCAGGAGGAGGAGGAGGAGGAGGAGGAGGAGGAGGAGGAGAAGGGGAAGGGGGGGGGGGAAGGGGAGGGGGAGGAGGAGGAGGAGGAGGAGGAGGAGGAGGAGGAGGAGGAGGAGGGAGGAGGGGAGGAGGAGGAGGAGGGGGGGGAGGGGGAGGGGGGAGGGGAGGGGAGGGGGAGGGGGGGGAGGAGGAGGAGGAGGGGGAGGGGAGGAGGGGAGAGGAGGGGGAGGAGGAGGAGGAGGAGGAGGAGGAGGAGGGAGGAGGAATGCTTGCGTGTGTACATGTGCGTGGCACTGCGAGAGGCGCAGGTTGGTGTTGGAGGGCCAGCAACAGGAGGATGATGGGAGAGAGCAGGGGGCACAAGAGGCCCCAGAGATCCTCCGCTCCAACATAATCGGGGCGGGCGGTTTTGGGCGGCTTTCGGCCTCCGGGGATCCTCGCCGGGCCTCGGGGGCGTCAGACAACGGCCCGGGACGAACAATTCGGCCGGTCGGGAAGTGGTCCGGACCTCTGGGGCCCACGCATCAAAACAATTTAAAGAGCTGGATGTCTGGGTTTGCTCCCTCCCTCCCTCCCATTGCGACGGCAGTTGATCCTGTTCGGGGAAATCGAACGCAAGGCCGACGACCATCCTGTCCGCATGGCTGTCTTCCAGCCTTCATCCTCTGAGCTGGCGCAGGCGCCCGGCCGCCGGAAGAGGGGCAGGCCCCGGCAGGCGTGGGCAACATAATTGTCTAAGCATGCTAAGCATATTTGTCGTAATTCTGGTCGGAACTTTTCAGATTTGGGCATTTTTCCAGCGGAAGCCTGGACAGCAGCGGTGCGCAAGTATACTGTCTAGCGCACGCTCGTGCCATTGCTCATGTGCCTACGGACACGGCCCCTCCCTTTCCTCCCTCCCTTTCTCCCTCCCTCCCTCCCTCCTCTTCCCTCCCCCTCCCTCACTCCCTCCTCTTCCCTCCCCCTCCCTCACTCCCTCCCTCCCCATGCTCCCTTCCTCCCCTCCTCCCTCCCTCCTCCCCTCTCTCCCTGCCTCCCTCCTTCCTCCTTCCTCCCTCCCTCCCTCCTCCCCCCTCCAGTGAGGACGACCGTCCTGCCTCCCTGTCGCGCCGGCCCGGAGACCTACAGGCGGTGTGCGCACGTGACGGGATGTCCCCGCGGCCCGAGGGCCACACCCCCCTCCTTCCTTCCTCCCTCCCCCCTCCCTCCCTCCTTCCTCCCTCCTCCTACCTCCCTCCCTATTATCTCCCTCTTCCCTGCTCCTCCCGTCTCCCTCATCTTCCTCCCTCCCTCCCTCCCTCCTCCCTCCCGCCTCCCTCCTCTTCCCCCCCCT
Source organism: Prorocentrum cordatum (assembly GCA_963575745.1). NCBI lineage: Eukaryota > Dinophyceae > Prorocentrales > Prorocentraceae > Prorocentrum > Prorocentrum cordatum. The sequence goes on from CAUYUJ010015346.1 coordinate 149,425, forward strand.
TCCCTCCCTCCTCCTCCTCCTTCTCTTCCATCCCTCCCTCCTTCCTCCTCCCTCCTCCTTCCTCCCTCGTACGTCTGTCTCTCCTCTTCCTCCTCCCTCATCCCTCCTCCTCTGTCCCGTGCTCTTGGGTGGGGGGCGCCTTGACGGTGGGCCATGGCAGGGCTCGTCACCCTTATCAGGGAACAACGAACTCTCATCCTGATAGGCGCCCCCCCCCCCCCCCCCCCCCCAGTTTTTCCCCGTCTCTCCCCGTCTCCACCTCCCCCGGCTCTGACCCGATTCTCCGTTCTCCCCCCCCTCCTCGGGCTCCCGGATCATCAGCCCTCCCTCCCTCCATCCTCCCCCCTCCCTCCCGACGCAGGGGGGCCTCCCTCCCTCCCTCCCTCCCTCCCTCCTTCCTCTCCCCGGCGGCGCGTCCAAGAGGGGGGCGTCGACGAGGGCCGCGCGCGGCCAGGTCGCGCCGCCGGCCCTGGCCCATCAGGCTTCGGGTCGACGCGCTGAGCGCGGCCCAGCCCTCGGGCCTCAGCGCTCGGGCCTCCGCCCGGGCTCCCGCCCCACGAGGCAGGGCGGCGCGCTGTCAGCGAGCAGGGCCTCCTCCTCCTCCTCCTCCTCCTCCTCCTCCTCCTCCTCCTCCTCCTCCTCCTCCTCCTCCTCCTCCTCCCCCCGCCGGGGCCGTCGCCGCGACACGCGTTAAGCAACAGCTCACACCACCGCAGTCGCCGCGAGGCGAGCGGGTCCCGAGTCCGGCGGCCGAGGCGTGGAGTCGACAGGCCCGCGGGTGCAACCGCGGAGCGGCAGCCCGCACCCTCCTCCTGGTCCCGCGGCCCCGCCGGCAGGCTCTCCTCCTCCTCCTCCTCCTCCTCCTCCTCCTCCTGCTGCTCCTCCTCCTCCCCCTCCTCCTCCGCCCGAGAGCGCGGCGTTCTCGTTTCGGTCGAGTTCCCCCTCTCTTCGCAGCCCGGGGGGGGGGGCGGCAGAGGACGCCGCCGTGGGGGCGCCGCGGGTCCACCGACGGGACGGGAGCACGCCGCCCAGACAGCACCCCTCCCGCCCCCGAAGGGGAGGGGGACTGCAGCGAGCGCTGGGGCCGTGAGGCGCCGAGGCAGGCGGGCCCCGAGGCAGAGGGGCCCGCGCGTGTGTCGCGGTTGCCTGAACCGCTCTCCCCGGGCCCTCCACGGGCCCCGCGGGCTGTGAACCAACGGCCCAGGATGGAAACGTTGGCTTGCGGGGGGGGGGGGGGGGGGCGGCAGGGCTCGAGCCAAGCGGTGGTTCGGTCCCAGACCGTGTTCGTTGGGATTGCGTTCTGCAGCCGCGGCGGAGCGAAGACAGAGCGAGGGCTGACGGCCGCCAGACGAAGACGAGCCACACCGGTGAGCTCGGGCCCCGCCGCCCTGCCCGGGCCGCGAAGACCGCCACCGTCGCATCGCACGCAGCGATCCGCCTGCCGCGCACCCGCGTTGGCCACGGTGGCCTCGGGCCACTCCTGCGCGTGGCCGGCCTCCTCGGCTGCGCGCGGTCGCCGTGAGCCGAGCGGGTCGCGAGAAGGCCCCCTCCCGGGGTCTGGTTGCGCCCTGCCTGGCCCCCTCGGGCCCTCGACGGGCCCAGAGGGTGTCAACACGACTCAGTATGCAGTCGGGCGTGTCCCTCTGCAGGGGGAAGATTCAAAAACTAGTGTGGACCCGTGGATTAAATCCACGAAGTTGGGCGGATCGAAGCATGGTGGCGCGCGCTGGGTGGTGCGACGCTGCCAGCTACTGCCGTAGATCCCTTGAAGCTTGTTCTAGTGCTGTTCCCCCACCGAAGGCGCCCAATGCATCGAAACGGGGGCCGAAGTGTTCGAGCTTCGCAAGAGGCAGAAATTCAGGAGTCCAGGCCCGAGCAACGTTGGAAGATTCGCGCTGGGATCGCGGCGGACGCGGGAGCGGGTTCGAGCAAACGCGGCGCCGTGTCGGGCCGCGTCGGAGGCGTCGGAACGGCGTCGCAGCAAAGTAGGGAGCGCAGCGGGGCACCCCAAGGGCCACCGGAGCGTCAAAACATTTTTTTTGCGCCTGCGAGGGGCCTCTCGCCTCTCGTCCGCCCCCCTCTGTTGGAAGCAATTTTGAAGCTTCTTGGGAGCCGTTTGGGAGCTCTATGAGGGCTGTTTTGGGCTCCTTGGGGGCTTCTCGGAGCCCTCTTGGGCCGGCAGGGCGCCTCGTGGGCCGTCTTGGGGCCGTCTTGGGGCTGTCTTGGGGCCGTCTTGGGCGCCTATCGGGCTGTCTTGGCGCCATCGTGGGCTGTCCTGAGCCCCTCTTGGGCCTCTCGTGGGGTCCTCTTGGGTCGTCTTGGGCGCCTCTTGGGCCGTCCTGGGCCCGTCTGGAGCCATCTTTGGGCCCTCTTGGGGGCCGTCTTGGGCGATCTTGGAGGCCTCTGGGGCCGTTGTGGACGCTTCGAAGACCAATGAGCCGAATTTGCTGAAAATGCAAATTTTCCGAAGGGAATGTGACGATTTTTGCTTGATGGATCCCGTTCGGGGACCCCTTGGACCCGCCTGGTTGGGGCTCCTGGAGCCGTCTGGAGAACATCGTGGACCGCCTGAAAGCCGTCTTGGGTCGTCTCGGGGCCTCCATGGGCCGTCTCGGGGCTTTTCTGGGGAGCTCCGGTGCCGTTTTGGGCCCTTCCGGGGGCCCTCCGGAGCCGTTTCGGGGTTCTCTGAGGGCTCCAGGGACCGGGGGCCCCCGCAAACCCACCAGGCAGATTTATTTGAATGGATAGTTGAAAAATAGTCTGGGGACGATTTGTTTTACTATTTTTGCATTTTGGGGGGGTATGTTTTGAGTATTCTTATTCTTCGCCCCAAATCCCCCTGTAGGGGGACACGCCCGACTTCAACTCAGTATGAAAAGCTGGTCTGGGAGGGTTTCGCTCAGGACCCCGCTCCCTCACGACAGGCGCAAGGGTGAACTTTCGCCAGAGGTTCTCGGAGGGCGTTGGAGGCTGTGCGGCCTCGGTGTGTGCTCCAGCAGCTGCGCCTCGCCGAGCGCGCTCCCCGGGGTGCCCGAGCCGTCCCGAACGGCCGCCTACGACCCGAGCTGTGGCCCGAGAGAGGGGTGGACTGTACCTGGAAGGGAGCGGGGCCTCTCCTGGAGTCGCCCTCTTGCGTGTGCTCTGGATCTTCACGAGCGGACTGTACCGAAAAGGGAGCGGGCCCTCTCCTGGAGTCGCCCTCTTGCGTGTGCTCCGGATTCTCACGAGGGGTCTGGGCAGGAGGCCGCCCTCTCAGGGCCATGCCATGGGAGGGGATGCCTGGCCCGTCCGGGAGCTCCGCGACCCCCTCCCCGTCTATGCTCGCTGCAGCTGGCGCTGAGCAGATGGCGTGCGACGTGCCGCCGCCGGCCTGCTCAGCACACGCCATCCTCCCGCCCCCTTGGGGGCGTGCATCGAAGAAGCCCTGGCCTTGGCCTCGCCCAGGCGTGTGCATCTGTTCTCGAGAAGATGGCGTGCGATGTGGCGGCGGCCTGCTCATCACACGCCATCCCCCCCCCCCCCCTTGGGGGCGTGCATCGAAGAAGCCCTGGCCTTGGGCATCGCCCAGGCGTGTGCATTTTACCTCGGCGAGGACCATCGAGGAGCATCTTGGGTCGTCTTGCGAAAAAGAAACGGGCGAGGACCATCGAGGAGCATTTTGGAGCGTCTTGCGAAAAAGAAGCGGGCGCGCGAAACTGGCACATGCACGGGTAAAATGGACGTCCGAGCGATGGCGAGTGGCCGGGGGATAGCGCGCACAGAAGGGGCCCTGGCGGCGGGGTCGCCCCACAGGCATCGCGTGCCCTTCGCAGATCGGTGCTGCACGCCACCTTCCCAACGCCAGCCGTGTGCAACGTGGCGTGGCCGACCGCCCCCGTCGTGCCGCCCCCCCCCCCTCTCCGCGGGAGGAGGGCCCCCATCCGCTTGGCACCGCTCGGACGTGTGCATATTCTTACTGCTTCCCTCCGGCGAGGACCCCATCGAGGAGCATCCCAGATCGTCGGGCGGAACAAAACACCTGCACGACGTCGAAGCACACACGGGGAGAGGACGTCCGAGCGATGGCGAGGTCCCCGCGGCAAAGGGGGGCAGGGGCCCCCCCGACCGCCCTGCCTGCCCTCGGCCTGCCCGCGCCTCGGGGGGCAGGAGGATCACCGGCAGGGCCGCGGGCGGCGCACGGGCAGCCCCGCTTCAAGCAGCGGCGACGCGTTTTGGGTTTGCCTGCGGGCCCGCCACGGCACGTTCTCAGAGGACCGCTCTGTGGCTTGCAAGACGTGCTCTCAGGGCATGTCTGGCTGGAGACTGGCCTGCTTCAGCACGTCGGCTCTATACTTCAGCGGGCGAAGAACGGTATAACATAAACTTTTCCGCCGTCGGGGACGCCTGCCCCTTGGCGGCTGGAAAGTTTATACCCCTACGGTGCCACCGTAAGGCTATACATTTTCCAGCCGCCCTGGGAAAGGCGCCCCCGACAGCGAAAAAGTTTATTCCCTACCTAGGCTCTGCCTAGAAGCGTTCTTACTCTCTTAGCTTAAAGGGGCCGGGCAGTGGAAAGCGCCCCGGGCGGTTCCCCCAGTCCCCGCCCCGTGGTTCCCCCAGTCCCCTGGGAGCTTTAGCTTTAGCTTTAGCTTTAGCCTTAGCTTTAGCTTTAGCTTAGCTTTAGCTTAGCTTAGCTTTAGCTTAACTTTAGCTTAACGTTAGCTTTGGTTTAGCTTTAGCTTAGCTTTAGCTTAGCTTTAGCTTAGCTTTAGCTTAGCTTTAGCTTAGCTTTAGCTTAGCTTTAGCTAGCTTTATCTTAGCTTTAGTTTAGCGTTGGCTTAGCTTTAGCTTAGCATTAGCTTAGCGTTAGCTTAGCGTTAGCTTAGCTTTAGCTTAGCTTCAGCTTAGCTTCAGCTTAGTTTTAGCTTTAGCTTTAGCTTTAGCTTAGCTTTAGCTTAGCTTTAGCTTAGCTGTAGCTCAGCTGTAGCTCAGCTTTAGCTCAGCTTTAGCTTTAGCTTTAGCTTTGCTTTGGCTTAGCTTTAGCTTAGCTTTAGCTTAGCTTTAGCTTAGCTTTAGCTTTGCTTAGCTTTAGCTTAGCTTTAGCTTAGCTGTAGCTTAGCTTTAGCTTAGTTTTGCTGTTACTACTAATGCTGCTTTCCTAGGGGCTCCAACACCTAGGTAGGGTCGCACTGGGATAATTCCCTACCTAGGCTCTGCCTAGAAGGGTTCTTACTCTCTTAGCTTAAAGGGGTGGGCAATGGAAATCGCCCCGGGCGGTTCCCCCAGTCCCCGCCCCGCGGTTCCCCCAGTCCCCTGGGAGCTTTAGCTTTAGCTTTAACTTTAGCTTAGCTTTAGCTTAGCTTTAGCTTAGCTTTAGCTTAGCTTTAGCTTAGCATTAGCTTAGTTTTAGCTTAGCTTTAGCTTAGCTGCAGCTTAGCTTTAGCTTAGCTGCAGCTTAACTTTAGCTTTAGATTTAGCTTAGAGTTAGCTTAGCTTCAGCTTAGATTTAGCTTTGCTTTAGCTTAGCTTTAGCTTAGCTTCAGCTTAGCTTTAGCTTAGCTTTAGCTTTGCTTTAGCTTAGCTTCAGCTTAGCTTTAGCGTTGCTTTAGCTGAGCTCCAGCTTAACTCTAGCTTAGCTTTAGTTTATGTTTAGCTTAGCTTTAGCTTAGATTCAGCTTAGCTTTAGTTCAGCTTTAGCTTAGATGTAGCTTAGCGTTAACTTAACTTTAGCTTAGATGTAGTTTAGATTTAGCTTAGCTGTAACTCAGCTTTAGCTTAGCTTTAGCTTCGTTTTACTTTAGCTTTAGTTTAGCTTTAGCTAAGTTTTTGTTTAGCTTTAGCTTATATGTAGCTTTGATTTAGCTTTGCTTTAGTTTAGTTTCAGCTCAGATTTAGCTTAGCTTTAGCCTAGCTTTAGCTTTGCTTTAGCTTAGATTTAGCTTAACTTTAGCTTAGCTGCAGCTTAGCTGCAGCTTATCTTTAACTTAGCTGCAGCTTAGCTTTACTGTTACTACTAATGCTGCTTTCCTAGGGGCTCCAACTCCTAGGTAGGGTTGCACTGGGATATTTTTTATACTGTTCTTCTCCCGTTAAATATTATGAGGAACGTCCTGCTGTTCTTGGAAGGTTTGGGGGGCTCTAAGCACATGTCGTAGTAGGCCTAAGTCGGGCCTGTCCCTCTACAGGAGGAATATTCAAACATAGACCAAATAGTCTGGGGACGATTGTTTGACTATTTTTGAGCATCTGGGAGTATTTTTGGGATATTTGTTTCGCCCAAAATCCCCCTCTAGGGGGGACAGGCCCGCCCTGGCCCGACCTGACCCCAACCCCCGACTTCTCGACGAAAAACGGAGCCGCTCAGAAAAGAAGGGACACCCTAGGAGACGCCCCAACGGGGGCTAGTCGGGCGCACCCCCATCGAGGATGGACGCCCTCCCATCGTATATCCCAGGGTTGGGCCCCCAATGCTCGGTCCACTCGGAACCCCCACGAAGCTTGCGATGGGGGTCGGCACATCCCCTGTCTCGGCGGCGGGCGCGGGGGGGAAATGGGAAGGGGCGGGACTTCCGAGGCTTCTGAGAAGTTTCCGGACTTCTGAGAGGGCTTCTGAGAAGTTCAGTCTGTATTCGAAATAGGCTAAGGAGACCTCTCAGAAGCCCCCCGGACTTCTAAGAAGTCCCGCGGCCTTCTGAGAAGGCCTTCTCCTTCTCATTTCCCCCCTGGGCTCGTCGCCTACTGTCAGCTTCGCGCCCTCCGCTCCGCCGAGGACGGCGATCGTTGACACGGCCTCGGCGGGCGCCCCGGACGGTCCCGGGCGGCCTCAACGCCCCCGTGGCGCTGGCTCTGGCGGCGCTCCTGCGGCGTGCCGCGCCTCGGCGGGCATCGCGGGGGCCTGTTCAGGCCAGCTGAGACTGCTCGGGGGTGGAGGGTTTCTTCGAAGGGCTTAGGCGACCCCTCCTCCTCCTCCTCCTCCTCCTCCTCCTCCTCCTCCTCCTCCTCCTCCTCCTCCTCCTCACTCCAGCCGCGCGGCCCAGGCCTTTTATGCCCCTGCGGCTGCTCGGCGCGCGGCGAGGCCATGACCCCCCGACCTCGCAAGCGAGGCCTCCGCCCGCCCGATATCGAACTTACTCTCTTTACTCCACATCCATCATCGCCTTTCTTCTCATTCTTGTGCTGGTGCCGCCGTTCCTCGTGCTGGACTGCTGGGTGCACGGCCGGCGTTGCTTCGCTGAGGACCTGAACTGGAGCTCAGAGTGGCAGGTCGTGGGCATAGAGCAGGAGGGCGGGGACATGCGGGTGCTGTGCTGGAGCCCGTTATCAGTTTCTGATCGTGATAGAGAATTGGAGATACAACATGTGTTTTCCAAGATTTATGTACTCGTGCCCATCGGAACGCAGCGGAAATGTTCTCCGAGTGCCCCATACTATGTGGAATAGCTTCCTGGGTTCAAGGTGGTCCATTGCGGCTGGCACCCCAAAGGTTCGTGTACGAATAGTTCATGCGGTATCGCTTTTTACCGAAATAAGTCGACAGTGCGAGCACGTGATGTAGTGCGTATATGGACCGCGCCAGTCGATATCAGGGGCCGTGCTGCTGCTATACGAATGAAGTGTTTTCATGGAGACTTAACGGTTGTGGCTCAGTATTAGTTATCCACTTCGGTCACGCGACCCACGAGAACAAATGCAGCTGAGTACTACCATTCAACGTGCGCATGATTTTGGACAGAATGTTCTATCGTCGTTACCTGCTCGCACGTTTCCGCTGTATTCTTTGGAAACGGCTGGTCGGGACCACGTTGCTTCGACGCCGTCAAGTGCGGCTCGTAGGTCAGGAACGCTTGTGGCCCCTGCTCCTGGAGGGGGTCACAGTCCGATCGTCGCTGTTGTGCCTCGGGCCGTGCCTGACGAAATTCCTTTGGAAGCGGCTGGTCGGGACCACGTCGCCTCGACATCGACGAGGGAGGCTCGAAGGTCAGGAACGTCGTCGGCACCTGCTCCTCGAGGGTGCCACGGCTCAGACGTTGCCACAGCATTGCCAGCCTCGAATGTCTTCGACACCAGCCCGAAGGCCAGAGCGCAGAGCGTATCGTGGATTGATCATGTGCTGATTCCGTCGACGCATGTGCAGCGAGTTCGACGTTTTTCGCAAGCTTTCAAGTCGGCGCGTCTCCTTCAGGCCATTCCTGACAGCCGGCCACGAGACCGCGTTCCGCACATCCTGGACATCTATCTTCGGCCGTGTCACAAGACAGAAGAGGAACGCAAGCGATGGGATTTTGTTGGGCTTGGTCAGGCAATACGTAGTGAGTTTCATGCTGATGTATTTCGACAGGCCGTCGAGACTGAAAATCAGAGGCTGCCTGAAGAAAAAGGGTGTGTGTCCGTCGAGCAGATGGTGCAGGATGCTGGTTCGTTCGAAGAGGCGTGGGCGACGGTGGTGTCTCTTATCCAATCCAAGGGGTTCGAGTTTTTTGAGGCGACTCCCAGGGCTCTTCCTGCTGCCTAGCAGGCCCTTGCCCAGGAACGCGTTCGGCTTCTTAAGCTTCGTGGTCGTGTGCATGCTGGAGTCACTAATGAGGCTGACACTGTGCTTTAGACTTGCTCGTGCTACTCGCCAATGTCGTGCTGCTCGCCGAAAGCTTCGTGAAGATCGAGAATCGCAACTTGCTGAGGAGCTTGCAGAGGCCCAGGCTAAGGGCTTGGCTTCCGAGGAGTGGCGCATCTGTCGGCTTATGGTTGGGGCGGGGTTGGGACCCAGGAGGCGTCGTTTTGGACACGTTGCTGAATATGCCCGTCTATGCAGGAGTGGGTGGAGGACTTAGCCATGCCGTCCAGCAAGGGTGGGGTGTCGGGCAAACCTATCGATGGGGACCTCTTCCTTAGCCAGGCGTCGAGATACGACGCGAACGACTTCCCGACGATGGAGGAGAAGGAATGGGGGCGGAAGGATCTTGAACGACTAGCTAGAGGTTTTCGTACTGCTCGGCGTCGTCGTGCTGCTGCACTGGGGGGCGTGCCCAATGAGATATGGTCGTTGCTTCTCTCTGAGCGCCCCGCTGTGCGTGATCGGGTTGCTGGCCTCGGATCGGCGCCGCCGAAAGGTCGCGGCGAGCTTTGCGGTCGGTTGATCGCTAGTGTTCTCATTAAAGTTAGGCAGCATGGACGACTCGTTGGGCAGTGGAACCAATCCTTCACCTATCAACTCCCAAAAGAGAACGGAAAGCTGAAGACGTTGGGTACTCGTTTGCTGCATGGGTTGTTGCTGCGGGTCAAGACTGCCCAGAGAAAGGCGCGGGGCGTTCCGCATTGCGACTGCGGGCATTTGCCGCGACGGGCACGTGCGGGAGCGGTTCGAACGACTGCTGCTTTGACTTGGAGGGCCCAGCGAGGCCGGCTTTCGACGCTTGACGCCAAACATGATATGCGAAATGCTTTCGGATCGGTGCAACACGAATCGCTAGATGCTGCTGCCGCTCGTCTTTATGACCCTGCTGATGCTGATATACTTGTCCAGCGTCACAGGTCAGCATGCTTTCGCGTCTGCGCGGACGGGGGGTCCACGTTTTTCCAGAACTCGGAGGTGAACTATATGGGGGATGCGAATGCGGCGACGGTGTTTCAGGGTGTTTTTGCGCCACCTATCAGGGCTTGGCAACAAGCCCACCAGGTGATGTATCCCAATCAGTTGATGGGCACATGTAGTATTACTTGTGCTCGCTGCGATTTGTCTCTGAGAGTTTTTGCGGACGACGTCAATAAGACACATGTGGTACAGGATCTGACCAGTTCACGGCGTGTTATTTCTTCGTGTGACAGATTGCTCAATGAGATGGCGAAGCCGCACGGCATCTTTCAGAGTGACGGGAAACAACAAGGTCTTCCCCACTATGTCGGTCACTGTGCCAACAGGTTCTCTAGGGCTGTATTCCAGGGCAGTGGCGAACTTCCTGGGCTCGTGCGTCCTGTCATCCCCTTCTTGGGCACGCTCTTTACTCCAACGGGCCCTTGGGCCTCAGAAGTTGCTGCACGTTGTGCGGCTGTCGTTCGAGGATGGGCGCGCATGCGGCGTTTTTGGTCTCAGCGTTCTTCCTGGAGGTCCAAGAAGATGGCGCTTAGGAGCAACGTGATTGGGGCCGCTGTCTCTGGGTTGACTGCAGTTGTACTTCCAGAGTCTCAAGAGGCTCGCTTGGATTCGGCGTGCTTGAACTATCTGAAGGTCCTTCTAGGCGGGGTTGCTGTACATGTGCCTGTTGTCGATGCCGATGGAACGGCGCATGTCGTTGTTCGGGCCCCGCCCGCGATCCAGGTGTGGAAACGTGCGGGCCCTGTCCCCATCCCTGTCGAGCTTCGTGTCCAGCGGCTTAAGGAATGGCGAAAAGTGGTGAGGTCTCCTGGGTGTCACGCGCAGCAGCTTACAGCTGTGTTCGGGCTCCTGGATTTTGAGCCCCCTACTCCAGCACCTTTCGGGTGGTACCCCACGGACATGATCAGACAACGGGATACGTCAAAAACCAATCCTTGGGCCAGACAGTTTTTCCGCGATCTGAAGTCGATGAGTTCCACGGAGGAGGGGGGGGGGGCGTTCTTGAGCTGACGGGGGGGGACTACATGAGGGTGTTTCAGGGAGGTACTGATGCTTTTCATGCTTTTCAAAAGCTGGGTGTACAGCAATTTCGCGCTGGATGGTTATTGCGCGAGGTTCCCCACCAAGATGCCCCTAGAGAGCCAGATGAGGTTGCCGAGGGGGACTTCGTGTGCACGCTGCTTACGAGTGGCGATCTCTCGTGCGATCGAAGATTCTGCTCGCGTCGGTCGCTTCTCTTTCGTCAGCGCCAGGCCTCTGGTGGCCAACATGGGGCGCCGTCGGTGGTGTCGAAGCTCGCGGTCACCAATCAGTGCATCGCATGCTCGTCGACGTTTCGCTGCCGAGATACGGCTGCGAGGCACCTCGTGAACACATGCAGATATGGTCGATGCCGCGTGGACTCGTCGAAGTATGATCCCCCGATCGTGGGCCCAGAGGTCCGAGTATGCCCCGAATGCCATGAGCCGATTGAGTCGCTCGAGCTGTTGCAGAGACACGTTGGTTCTCACCTTCCACTGCGTTTACCTGATTTCGCGTGGTATGTTCTCGGCGGCCCCTGCTGCGACGTCGCCCGCTGGGGGCGGAGACAGCCGGCGCCGCGAGCGCGAAGGGCAGCCAGGCGGAGGCCGCGACAGGAAGAAGGCCACGCAGCAGAAGCCGTCGAACAGGGCGGCGGCGAAGGAGGAGCTGGATGCGCTGGAGACACTCGAGGTCGAGCAGCTCAAGCGCGTCGTGCCCGTCATCATGAAATTGTTGCTGAATGTGGCAATGAGGCAGCGCCAGACCGAGGCCGTCATGCTGGTGACGCTCCTCATGCCAGAGGCCGCGGTGCCGATCGTCAATCGGCCGGATGGCGATGGAGGGATCAGGACATGGGGGGATGAGTATCCGGTGCCGTTTTGTTGGGGAACAATGTGTGCCTTCTCTGCGGGTCGCAAGTGCAAATTGCACCTTCTCCCCCCCCGTTAACATCCTCGCACATGTCGTGGACGTTGTCAAAAGTGCAATTTGTACCTTGTCTGCGTGGCGTCGGTACAAGTTGTATCTTCTCCGTGGGGCGTAGGTGCAATTTGTACCTCGGTTGCGCCTCTTCCCCCAGCTGGACTTATCCCCCCATTTGCATCCCGCCAAGTCAAGAGCCGCGCCCGCGTCAAGGCATGGGTGGGATCCGCTCAAGACCTTCGCAGTCGTGGCAAGGACGAGGACATCGAGAAAACGAAAACCATTTCACTCGCAGCGTTGGTCGGCTTGACGGAGGGGCGCGTCGAGGCAGGGCCGAGCGTCGGCGCGGCCAACCAGAAGAAGCTCGGCGAGTGGCGCAACGAAGTTGCAGGAGTGACACTCCCAGAGGTCGCGGCGATGTTCCCGTTCGTGAAGCGCCAGACCGCACACAAGGGCGAGACGGCAAAGGTGCTCTTGACGAACGACTCGTCCTTCAACGTGTTGATCGATTGCTCGGTGCAGCTCGGAGCGGAGAAAAAAGGTGGGGTGGCCCCAATGAATCACATGGGGAGGGTGTTGCAGACGTTTCTCGAGAACGGCGATGTGGACATGTAAGTGCGCAGAATGTTCATGGTGAGAGATTTGATTTGATTGGCAATGCCTCTGCGGTGGCTCCTTCGAGTGCTCATCCGAGCCGCTGTGCTGCGACGTCGGTGGCTTTTGACGTACGGGTGCACGCATCGGCAACCGCGAGTGCTGGGAGTTCGGGGTCCAGAACTTCGAGGGTGACATCGGCTGGGAGTGCTGCCTTTGAGGCCTGCTTGCCCGCCGCTGCCCAGGCCGCTGCTGTTTCTTCTCTTCTCTTCCTCCTCCTCCTCCTACTCCGACCCCCCCGTTTAAACGAGCCCGCGCTCGTCAGGACGCTTTTCGGGAGTTTTAAAACTCTGGTTTTGGCGATAGCCTGTCTGGATCCGCGGCTCGCCTCCTGGGGTTCAGGAGTTAGTTCGTATCGAATCCTGGGGCTTTGAAGTCTCGTAGGGATGCGGCGGGTTGGAGGCCCGAAACTCGCGGCCGATAGGTCGGCCCTAAGGCGCCATCGCGGTGTGTGAAGTCACTATTTGCCCCCACAGGTGTCTGTTTGTCTGTCCTCCTCCTCCTCCTCCTCGTCCTCCTCCTCCTCCTCCTTCTCCTACTCCTCCTCCTACTCCTACTCCCACTCCTGATTCCTTATTAGAATATACTCTTATTCCCCCCTCTGGCTGGCCGATAGCGGCCCCATCCAGGCCCTCCCATCCGAATTCTAAAAAATCCATGCAACATCGTCGTTGTTTCTCTCGACATGGCCTTCCTTGTCGCCGACGATGCGAAATGCGTAGCAGGAATAGGACGCGGCGCGCATCGCGCGCGGCCGTCAATCCGGACCCTCCCATCCTAACTGTACAAAATCATTTACAAAATCGCTATGTTTCTCTCAACATGGTTTTTCTTGTCGTCGACGATGAGAAATGCGTAGCAGGAATGGGACGCGGCACGCATCGCGCGCGGCCGTCAATGTGGGCCCTCCCATCCGATTTGTAAAACATCAATACAACATCGTCGTTTGTTCTCTCAGCATGGCCTGTCTTGTCGCCGACGATTCGAAATGCGTGGCAGGAGCGGGACGCTGCGCACATCGCGCGCGGCCGTCTGGGGCAACCCCAAGCGGAAGGGGCCATCCTGCCAGTCAAAAACCAATGCAAAGTCGACCTGTCTCTTCTTAACGTGGACTTTCTTGTCGTCGGCGTTGCGAAACGCGTGGCAAGAATGGGGCGCGGCGCGGTCTCGCGCGACAGGACGAAATGTCGCTCTCGCTTTGGCGCCGCGCGCATGCTTTCTGAAAGTTGCGTTCCCGCACAGGCGCAGCGCACGAATTTCGCTGGCCAATTCGTTGGGCGCCTGGGGCTTCCCAGGGCCTCGTGGATTCTCTTGGGGCTTCCTGAGGCTTCCTGGGGCCTCCAGCTCGCCACGCCGTCACAGGACGAAATGTCGCTCTCGCCTGGGCGCCGCGCGCATGTTTTCTGAAAGTTGCGCTCCCGCACAAGCGCAGCGCACATGCGTCGTTCGCCAATTCGTCTGGCGCCCGGGGCCTCCCAGGGCTTCCTGGAACATCCCGGGGCATGATAGTGCCTCCTGGGGCCAGCCCAGAGCCTCGTGGATTCTCCTGGGGCCTCTTGAGGCTTCCTGGGGCCTTCAGCTCGCCAATTCGTCGGGCTTCCCGGGGCCTCCCCAGGGCCTCCCCAAGGCCTCGTGGATTCCCCCGGGGCCTCCTGAGGCCTCCTGGGGTTTTCTAGGATTCCCCGGGGCTTCCTGACACCTCCTAGGGCTTCTTGAAGCCTCATGTGATCTCGCCGTTAAAATGCCAGCGCAGCCTTTGAGACGCGCCAGGAATTCCCCATCGGTAACCGCCATCGCGGCTGCATCAGCTGTGCCAAACCACTTTGCCGATCTGATTTCGGCCCCCAGTTGCGTCAGCAACGTTTCTTATGTTGTGGGAGGCGGTTGGGAATGGGCGTGCCATGCTTGCTTGACTCGCTCGAGCTGGCTTACTTGACTCCTACTCCTACTCCTACTCCTTCTCCTACTCCTACTCCTACTCCTACTCCTATCCTTATTCCTTATTGGAATATACTCCTACTCCCCCCTCAGGCCGGCCATTAGGGGCCGCATCCGGGGGGTCCCATCCTAACCTGTAAAAAACAATACAAAATCAACATTTTTCTTATTTTTTCCTCTCGACATGGACGTCCTGTCGTCCACGGCGATAATCCATTGCAAAAAATACCACAAAGAGCACACGCGCGCGTTCATGTCAGAATCCTACCGAACACCGTGTGTTTGCAAGCATTTCAACATAAAAACATCAAAAACCCAATGCTTTTTCACAAAAATTGTACAAATTTCCAGCCCGGGCTCTCTTGCTGAAATCATAGGAAAACCATAGGAATCTTAAGAATTCTGTCGAATCCAGCGATTTCACGTCATCGCGCGGTGCACTCGCGATGCTCTGTCATGCACCCAGGCCGCGAATCCTGTGCAAAAAATACCACAAAGAGCACACTCGCGCGTTCATGTCAGAATCCTACCGAACACCGTGTGTTTGCAAGCATTTCAACATAAAAACATCAAAAACCCAATGTTTTTTCACAAAAATGCTTTGGGGTGTCCTGTCAGACCGTCGGGCTTCCTCCGGCCACCTCTGGCTTCCTGCGGTGTACCGGGCCATTCTCGACTCGTCTGGCAATGCGTGCGCGGCATTCAACATGCGCTCGCCAGTTCCCGTCGGCAACCGCCATCGCGGCCGCATCAGCTGTACCAAACCGGCTGGCCGGTGTGACTTCGGTCCCCCAGTTGTGCCAGCTTTGCTTCTTATGTTGTGGGAGGGCGGGTGGGACTGGGCATGCCATGCTTGACTCGCTCGAGCTGGCTAGCTTGACTCCTACTCCTACTCTTACTCCTCCTCCTCCTCCTCCTCCTCCTCCTCCTCCTCTTCCTCCTCCTCCATGTTTTCCTCCTCCTCCTATTCCTACTCCTACTCCAATTCCTACTCCTCCTCCTACTCCTACTCCTACTCCTACTCCTACTCCTCCTCCCCTCCCCCTCCACCTCCTCCTCCTTCCTCCTCTTCCTCCTTCATCTCCTCCTTCCCCTCCCCCTCCCCCTCCCCCTCCCCCTCCCCCTCCCCTCTCCTCCTCCTCCTCCTCCTCCTCCTCCTCCTCCTCCTCCTCCTCCTCCTCCTCCTCTTCCTCCTCCATATCTTCATACTCCTATCCTACTCCTACTCCTACTCCTACCTACTCCTCCCCCTCCCCCGCCCTCGCCCTCCTCCTCTCCTCCTCCTTCTCCTCCTTCTTCCTCCCTCCTGCTCCTGCTCCTGCTTCTCCTCCTCCTCCTCCTCCTCCTCCTCCTCCTCCTCCTCCTCCGCCTCCTCTTCCTCCTCCTCCTCCTCCTCGCCGCGTCGCCTACGGCACAGGGGGAAATCGTCCAGTTGGGACTACTCGGGGGGCCTGTCGGGGCCAGCAGGGACTGCCTGGGTGGCTGTCTGTGCGCAGCCCGAAGCCACACCACGCCTCCTGTCCGAGCGCGGCAAGGCTGCCGGCGTTGAGAAAGCCAAGACCTTGGATGTCCATGTCTGGCTCTGCCGCCCCGCGCGGGCGCCCTCCCGCCCCGCTGCCTGGTTTGCCTAGGCCTATCGATCCGGTCACCCCCATTCGTGGCCCGATGCTTCCGCGGCGCTGTTGCGGAGCGGTGTGTGGGAGGGTGGCGGGGGGGGGTCGGGGGAGGCGTGGAAGTGTGAGCCGCGCAAAATGGACCGATACCAGTCCGACTTGTGCAGCTCGCTGGGCGGGCGCTGACGAGCCGCGCAGAACGGACCCTTAGCTGTCCGATTTGCGCAGCTGGCTGGGCGGGGGCTCGCCGCGCCAACGGACCTCTAACGCTCCGATTTGCGCAGCGTGCTGGGCGGGGGGGGGCTGGCGGGGGGAGGCGTGGGAGTGGAGCGGCGGGACGGCGGTGAGTGTGTGGCGTGCGTGGCGTTACCCGGGCGGCGCCGATCCGACGCGGTGTCGGTTCCGTGCCGACGCGGCCTGATCCAGCGCGCATCCTCGCCGGGCCCGCGGTGCAGGACCGGATGACATCGCTCTGTAGAGCGCTGGGGAGCGCTGTGGGACGGCCGCGGCGCCCGATGCATCTTCCAGGGCCGTTGGGTCTCGGAGGTCGCCCCGCGCGCCCTGGTCCGCAGTTGGCCATGTGCCTTGGCTTCGCAGTGCCGGAGCCGGGCGTGGCGTGATTGGGGGCGACAGTTGCGGGGTCGGGGGGTCGGAGCGAGAGCTGCGGGCGGGGCGGGGCCACAGAGGGGCCGCCCGGGGCCCCCGAGGTGTACGGCAGTGTGCGCCTGTTGTTTACCCCTCCGTTCCCATACATGTTCTGTCGCAGCGCGCAGGACGACGCCATCCGCGCGCGCGCTTCAGTAGTCAGGGACACGCGGCGTATCAATCAACCGGAAGTTGAAGCAAGAGGCGGAGGCGGAGAGAGGACGGCTGCGGAGGACAGGCGGGGAAGGTGGGCACTCACCACGGGAGGCCATTCACCACCGAAGGGCACTTACCACGGAAGGGGAGGCACTCACCCCCGCTCCCAAACACGCGATGTCTTGTCTTTTCGATGCGCCCCCCCCCCCACACCCCCGGAAGCCCCGACCGTTCCCGACCCTTCCCCCTTACCGAGTCGTTCCTGGACGGTCCCGAGCCCAGCCAGGGCCCCAGGAGGCGACGTGTGTAGAAAAGGCGCCTCCCGCCATGAGATCTTCACGCCGCGAGGGCCCCCCCCCCCCTTGAGCAACGCCCGTAGGAGACCCTGATCTGGGCCGTGCAGACCGCGCACTTCGTGGAGGCCGCGCGACCGCCGTGCCGTGCCCCCCCCCCCGGCACCGGGTCGGCGCCACGGTCTGCTCTCGAGCCGCTCGGGCCGGAACGGAAAGGAGGGGCGACTGCGAAACTGACTCGAGGTTCTCGTGGGAAGGGTCCTCCTCCTCCTGCGCCTTCCCCTCCTCCTTGTTTCCTTCTCCTCCTCCTCCTCCTCCTCCGCCTCCCTCCCAAGTACCTCCCGGACCCCAGAGCCCTCCCTCTCTCCCCTCCGTCCCGCCCCCAAGGCTGCGGGCCAGGTCCCGTGCGTCGTCTCTCGGCGGGCGCGCCTCGCCGAAGGGAAGGTTCAAAACTCACTTTTTTCGACGCCACGGCCTCCGCGCTATGACATGATGGCCACGGGCGGGCTCCCTTGCGGAGCGCCCACGAATTTGCGTTCGCTTCGTTTCGCTTCCCAGAGGAGGAGGAGGAGGAGGAGGAGGAGAGAATTGTGATGATGATGATGATGATGATGATGACGACGATGACGATGACGATGACGATGACGATGACGATGACGATGATGATGATGATGATGATGATGATGATGATGATGATGATGATGATGATGATGATGGTGATGGTGATGGTGATGGTGGTGGTGGTGATGATGATGGTGATGATGATGATGATGATGATGATGATGATGATGATGGTGGTGGTGGTGGTGGTGATGATGATGCTGATGATGAGGAGGAGGAGGACCAGTGCAAGCCCAAGAGTCATTAACGATGTTGGAATTATCCCTCCCTCCGAGCTCCCTCTTCATGGGTCCCTACACCGGCTCATGTCCATTGAGGGAACTGCCTCGTTGGAAGACAACCGTTTGAAGATCTTGAAGCATGCCATAGCATTGTCCTCGGGGATTTCAATGCCACGGATCAACCTGACTGCTGCGTCTTGACGATCAGGAATCGCGCCAGAACGCCAGCTCTGGGGTTTCAACACCGCAGATCAATATAATTGTTGCACCCGCATAATCCTGAATCCTTCCAAACACCATTTCTGGTACGTTGATCATGGGAATTCGTGAAGGTCTTACAAATGTTTAGAACGAATGTGCGCGGTGCTAAGGCGAGAACCACATTTTGAAAGCCACCCGCCCGCAATCCGTGAAGCTCGTGCAAATGTTTAAACGAATGTGCGCGGCGCTAAAGCGAGAGCCACATTCTTAAAACGACCGCCCTCAATCCGTGAAGTTCTTGCAAATGTTTAGAACGAATGTGCGCGGCGCTATGGTGAGAGTCACATTTTGAAAAGGAACCGTCCTCAATCCGTGAAGCTCTTGCAAGTGTTTGGGACGAATGTGCGCGGCGCGAAGGCGAGAGCCACACTTTGAAAACCACCCGCCCGCAATCCGTGAAGCTCTTGCAAATGTTTAAAACGAATGTGCGCGGCGCTAAAGCGAGAGTCACATGTTTAAAACGACCACTCTCAATCCGTGAAACTCTTGCAAATGTTTAAACCGAATGTGCGCGGCGCTAAGGCGAGAGCCACATTTGGAAAATCACCCGCCCTCAATCCGTGAAGCTTTTGCAATGTTTAAATGAATGAGCGCGGCGCTAAGGCGAGAGCCACATTTCGAAAACGTCCCGCCCTCAATCCGTGAAGCTCTTGTAAATGTCTAAAGCGACTGTGCGCGGCGCTGAGGCGAGATCCACATTGTGAAAACCACCCGCCCTCCATCTGTGGAACTGTTGCCATATTTTAAGCTTCAGAGTCATACATGGTGGGGAAGTCTCAGGCGAAACGCCCGGCCCGCCCTAAAAATTTGCCTCGGGGTGCGACAGGGAGAAATCATGTATAAGGAAAAGGAATGGAGGAGGAGGAGGAGGAGGAGGAAGAGGAGGAGGAGGACGAGGAGGAGGAGGAGGAGGCAAGTGTGATACGGAAATCGGCTCGGGTTCGTCGGGCCTTTGTGTTCGCCAGCATCCCGCCCCCGCAGCAGGGGGAGGAGAGGGCAGGGCATGGCGATGGGCGGGGAGGCGATGGTTGAGGCAGGGCAGGGGATGAGAAGTCCGGGCGACGGAGCGGAGGGGAGGGGAAGACGACGACGACGACAACGACGACGACGACGGCGACGAAATAGGAGGGACAACGACGAAACGCCGACGACGACGAGGGAGGAAGGACGACCACGGCGACCACGACGACGGTAACGACGACGACGACGAGGAAAGACAGAGGACGACGACGGCGACGACGACGACGACGAGGGAGGAGGGAGGGGACACAAGGAGGGAGGGAATTCGAGAGGGAAGGCGGAGACGGGAGGGCGAAGGAGGACGGGGACAGAGGAGGACGAGGGGGGGTGCTCCGCACGGTAGCCCCCGCGCGCAACGCACCGCTCGTGCCGCGATCCAGTCAGCAATGGCTTTCCCCTCGTTCTTGCTTCCCCCCCCCCCTGCCAGGGTCCATCCATCCGGCTCGATGCCGATTCCGGCCGGCCCGATCCGTTTCGATCCCGACGTTGCGACGGTCCGATACGGCCCGAAGTCTGCATGGCGGTGCCGTGACACCTTCTCGCGGCCGATCCCGATTCGATTCCGGCCCCGTGCCGATGCGGCCCGGTCCAGTGCGCATTCCGCGGCGAGCCGTTGGGCGTCGCGTGAAGGGGGGCGATGAGTGGGGGGCAGCGAGGGCTGCCGAAAAGGGCCCCTCTCTTCTGAGGGCCCCTGACGGGGCCCTCTGGGGCGTGAAAAGTTCACCTTTCTTCTTCCCCCCCCCTCATTTATCGCCCCGGCATTGCGCGACGCCCAAGAGCCGATTCTCGATCCGATGTGGATTCAGGAGGGAAAGAAACACAGACACAACGAATCGTCGATTCCCCGGAAAATATTGGAAAACATTGAAAATTGAAGGAAAGACGAAGTTCCAGAAAATTTTGGAAAATGGGGGACCTTGGGATCTGTGTCTATTTATTTGTGTCCCTGAGCCTCTTCAGTGTTGATTGATCCCTTCTCTGCGCCTGGGCAGTGCATCGGACGCACGGCCTGAGGCCCCCCCCTTTGCTTTGGTCGGCTGGCGGGGCGCAAGATGGCCCAGGGCTTTCTGTCCGCCGCAGGACGACGACGACGACGACGGACGACGACGACGACGACGACGACGACGGACGACGACGACGACGACGACGACGACGACGACGACGACGACCGACGACCGACGACCGATGATCCGATGATCGACGCACGACGCACGACGTCTTCGTCGTCGTCGTCCAGGACCCAAACGGTGGTTTGAGGATTTCGAGTGCGTTTTATGTTGACCCTGAGATGTTCTATGCCGACCCTGGCACCTGGGGACTCGAGCCAGCCCGGCCGCCCGGGCACGCGCACCGCTGCCACGCCTCGCTGCCCACCACGACACCCCTCCTCCATGCTCCTCCTCTTCCTCCTCATCCCTTCCCCCCCTCCTCCTTTGCGCGTCCTGCCGTGCGAATGCGGAGCTCTCCTCTTCATCCCTTCCCTGTTCCAGCCTTTCAGGGGATCGCTTCGTCTTGCGCGGGCCTGCTCGAAGCGCCTCCGGCTCACCAGGTCCAGATCGGATGCGCCTCCAGCATGCAACGACACCGCGCGAGCATTTTGCCTGCATTGTCTTCGCTGGGCCAGCTCGTAACTACAGCACAAGATCGTCGTCGTTTGTCATGGCCCGTTCGCCGAGGAAGGACACATCTTCCCCTCCTCCCGCGCCCTTCTGGGGACTCCAGAACCTGGCCGGCCGCCCGCGACAGCCTGGTCGAGGTCCAACTTCTCGCAGCGACTCTGGCCCGAGGGACCAGCGGGGGCCGCCGATCCCGCGGTCCCCTGCCAAAGGGCTCCCCCCCGCCCGCTCCTCCTCCTCCTCCTCCTCCTCCTCCTCCTCCTCCTCCGCCTCCTCCCTGGGCGTGAGCAAACGGTTGCTCGAGGGGAGTTCTTCTGCTTTCTCACATGCCTCTGTCGGTCAGGCGGCCGAGTTTGCTATATCACTGATAATTCTAATGTTCACGATGGTTGGTTTGAACGCAGATGGGTCAGACCCGCAGGCCCAGACGCCGACCTTTGGTGGTTGGTTGGGCTCGAGGTCCAGAAGCGAGGTCTCCCAGCTTGCTCGGTTCTCTTCACCCACTCCCACCTCAGTGCCGAGGACATTGTAAGTACAGCGCCGCGCACCTAGGCTCCTAGTCCATGGCAACACCATCGCAGACGAGCTAGCAGTGGAAGGAGCCACACTGGCTCGCCTCCCCGAGAATGTGCGTGCACGCATACAGCAGAATGAGCACACAGCTTTCGCAGTCCGCATGCGTATCCTTCATGGCACCCTTGAGGCACTCAAGGTGAAGAATCGAAGTGCCTGCGGTCGGGACTTAAGCGTAGGCAGCCTGCTGTTGTTGTCTGGCCCCCATCGGCCAGCGTGTGTGTCACCTTCTCTAGCCAACATTGCCTTGCAAGCTCTAAGAGCGGCAACAGGTGTCGGGGGTCCGCGTCCGTTGCCACCAGGGCATCATGGCTCCAGACTCCTTGCGCTAACCTGGTTAACGTCGATGGCATCCTCTTGAGGCCTCCCTCAGGGCACAGAGTGTACATCTCGTGGGGTATGTGCATTTTCTACGTAACGTATTCTTTCACACGGGGCTTCAGCTTTGGTGTTGTGATTCCTGCGGCTGCTATGCATCACAGCAGTTGTGTAAGTTCGGAAGTGCATGTGCCCATGCTGTCTCAGGTAATCGCACGGACTACCTCAATAATAGCAGCCGCGGCATTTGGCCAAAGGTTCTCAGCAGAGCGGAACGAGCCAAGCGGTCGAGGCATGAAGCAGCAGCTGGGAAACAGTTGCTTCCAGAGTACCCGACACTGCCGCCATACTCATAGCTCCATAGCTCAGCGTCGAGCTCCTCCTCCCTCTCCTCCTTCTCCTTCTCCGCGTCGAGCTCCTCCTTCTCCCTCTCCTCCTCCTCCTCCTCCTCCTCCTCCTCCTCCTTCTTCTCCTCCTCCTCCTCCTCCTCTTCCCTCTCTTTCTCCTCCTCGCTTTCACGTTAGACCGACGGTCGGTGCGAGCCTGTTGCGTTTGGGAGATGCAGCATGGAAAAACTAAGGTACGATTCGAGTCAAAACGGTACCTGGTGTGCGCCGCGGAAAATGATGTAAAATGAGACGATGGAAAAGAGTAGACAAGTGAGTAGGCGCCCACCAAATCTAAGGGCAGCTCTGGTACCTTAGTACGGTGGAGGCGTGTGTTAAGGAACAGTCCCAGGAGGCGCCAGACCCCGGAGGATTCCTTATCCAATGACGGTGGCCACGACTGGAGTTCCACTGGCTTCCAGACCCTGGGTTCCTTATCTACGGGTTCCTTATCCAATGCCCACACCTTATCCTCTCCTCTGGTAAGCATGGTACAGATCATCCCCCTCTAGGTACATGTTGCGAACAGTGCAAAGGTAAACAAGACAGAAAGTGGTCTCCACCGCCACTTCTAAACCTCGGCTGGTAGCAGTCAACACGCATGCTGTAGATAATACGCTCTGCGCAAGCTGCTTTGCTGGGGCCTCTGCGAGGGCAGACTGCTCACGTATAGCCTGGTGCAAGAAAACCAAGTGAGTGTGTGAGGGCTTTGTCTGTGCGCTGCAGGAGGGCGTTTAAGGTTATCCCTAACCTGTGACAAAAGATGCAATATTTGGGCTGCTACCCAGGGTTTTGTGGGGTAGCCCCGAACCTATGTAGCAAGTACCTCTCCGATGCCACCGCAGAATAAAAGTAATGGCCTCCGCCTCCACGAGTAGCAAAGTGTGAGTGCCATTCTTGCAGCCTGGCTGTGTCCGAGGCTGCATGTGTAAGTGTGCACTGTGCGCTGCTGGCTGTCGGCGCAATGTGCACCGAAAAAGAATGGCAGTCGCTGAAGTAGTGCTGCCTGGCTGTGTCCGAGGCTGCGTGCGCGATGAGGTGTTGAAGGTTACCCCTTAATCTCAGAAGTAAAGAGCGTGCAATAGTTGGGCTGCTACCCAGGGTTGTGTAGGTTAACCCTGAACCTGAGAGGGGGGTGTTCACGAAGATGCGAATACGGAGGAAGGAGGACAATGGAGATGTGCACGCGAATGAAACAGGGCAATCCTAGGGCTGCTACCCCGGGTGTTGTAGGCGAACCCATATTTTTTATTAGTACGTAACACAGAACATGCTGTAGTTATAGTTCGAAAGTACTCCGTACGCTACAAGAGGATTGTTGAGGTATACCCCTAACCCGTGAAACAAAGCAGGCGTGCAACAGTTGGTTTGCTACCCAGGGTTTTGCAGGGCATCCCCGAACCTATGTGGTGAGTTCCTTCTCCGATGCCACCGGATGAAGTAATAAGCCTCCGCCTCTACGGGTAGCAAAGTGAGAGTACCATGTTTGTGTCCGAGGTTGCATGCGTAGGTGTGCTCTGTGCGCTGCAAGCTGTCGGTACATGCGTGCTGAACACATTGACAGCCGCTTAAACAGTGCTGCCTGGCTGAGCCCGAGGCTGCGTGAGCGATGGGGTGTTGAAGGTTACCCCTTAATCTCAGAAGTAAAGAGCGTGCAATAGTTGGGCTGCTACCCAGGGTTGTGTAGGATAATCCCGAGCCTGAGGGGAGTTCCACAAGGAAGCGAATAAGGCGGAAGGAGGACAGGGAAGATGTGTACGGGCAATCCCAGGCTGTTACCCAGGGTTTTGTAGGCGAGCCCCCCAACCTGTTATGGGTAAATTCTACTTACCGAAGGTCTGAGCAGCACAGCCTGGGCGAGGTTCAACCTCTCGCAGCGACTCTGGCCCGAGGGGCCAGCGGGGGCCGCGGGTCCCGCGGCCCCCTGCCAAAGGGCTCCCCCCCGCCCGCTCCTCCTCCTCCTCCTCCTCCTCCTCCTCCTCCTCCTCCTCATCCTCCTTTTCCTCCTCCTCCGCGTCGAGCTCCTCCTCCTCCCTCTCCTTCTCCTCCTTTTCCTCCGTCTCCCGTCGAGCTCTCTCCTCCTCTTCCTCCTCCTTCTCCTCCTGCTATTCCTCCTCCTCCCTCCTTCTCACCCTCCTTTCCCTCATCGAGCTCATCGTCCCTCCCCCTCATCGAGCTTCTCCGCCCTCCCTCCTTCTCACTATTATCCTCCTCCTTCCTCTGCTCCTGCTCGTCCCCTCGTTCCGTCCGCTCCTCTTGCTCCTCCTCCAGCTCCTAGTCGAACTCCAGCTATCTCCCCTCCTCTCGCCTTTATCGTCCTCTTTCTCCTCATCCTCATCCTCATCCTCATCCTTATCATCACCACCATCATCAGCAGTATCCTCATCAGCGTCATAATCGTCAACAAGATCAGCATCAACACCATCAGCATCCTCATCATCATCATCATCATCATCATCATCATCATCATCATCATCATCATCATCATCATAACCAGCCTCATCGTTATCATCATCAGCATCATCATCATCCAAATCATCAGAATCATCATCATCATCATCATCAGCAGCAGCAGCAGCAGTATCGTCATCATCCGCATCGTCATCACCATCACCATCAACATCATCATCAGCAGCATCATCAGCATCATCATCACCATCACCAACAGCATAGTCATCATCATCACCAACAGCATCATCATCAGCATCACCACCACCATCATCATCATCATCATCAGCAGCAGCAACAGCAACATCATCGTCATCATCATCAGCATCATCAGCATCATCATCAGCATCAGCATCAGCATCATCATCATTATCAGCATCATCATCATCATCATCATCAGCATCATCATCATCATCATCGTCATCATAATCATCATCATCATCATCATCATCATCATCATCATCATCATCATCATCATCATCATCATCATCATCATCATCGTCAGCAGCAGCATCATCATCATCATCATCATCAGCAGCATCATCACCCCCTCCTCTTCCTCCTCCTCGTCCTCCTCCTCCACCTCCCGCCTCATCTCCCCCTCTCTCCCCCAGCCTTCTTCTTCCAGAATTGACTAGACTGTGGATTCCAGTGTATTCCAGTGAGTTCCAGCGAATTCATCCTTGCTCCTCCTCCTCCTTTTTCTCCTCATCCTCCTCCACAGTTGCACAATGTGAATGCTACTCTCTCCTCGCTCCCCTGATGACGTCCAGAAGATGCCCGGCCCCCCTCCGCGTACAGTTTTTTACACTGGATTCTCGGGAAATTGGTTTTCGCTCGGTTTTGTTCCCACCAAAATGCTGCTCCGCTGCAGCGCTGGCCCTATTTTCGGGCTTCCGCTCGTTCCGAATCGTGCTCCCGCTTCAGCGCTGGCCTCATTTCTGCGCTTCCGTTCGTTCCGAATCGTGGTCCCGCTGCAGCGCTGGCGTGATGATTTCCAGTGCCATGCCACGGCATGATTTTCGGTTCTTCCAAGTGGGCCCCACAATCTAGAAAATGGTTTCCCGAACAACTATCGGATGTGATAACACATTCGGTGTCGATTCGTTGATTTATTGGGCCGCAGAAGCCCCCTCCCACTTTGGGGTGTCGCCACGCCATGCTATGTCATGCTACGCGTTGATCTTCAACACCATGCTATACCATGTAATGCTATGCCATGCCACGACATCCGATTGTGCGAACAGAGAGGAGATCTACGACATGGTAAGGGATGGGAGGGAGGGGTAGGACGCCAGACATGACGCGAGCGTACCTAGCTTGTCCTTCCCCCTCGTCCTCACCCTCCCATACCTCCATCCACATCACCGCCCTCCTCCCCCACCGCCAGAGCAACCGCTCCGCTCGCACTCGCGCAGCCATGTATGGGGCCCCCACCGGCATGAAAGGCGGCGGCCCGCAGTGTGGCGGCCAGGGCTTCGTCGCCTACGACGGGAGCCAGCAGTACGGCGGCCAGGGCGGCTGCGGCGGGTGCGGCTGCTGCGGCGGCGGCTGCGGCGGCGGCTGCGGCGGCTGCGGCGGCGGCGGCTGCGGCGGCGGCTGCGGCGGCGGCTACGCCGGCGGCTGCGGCGGCGGCTACGCTGGCGGCTGCGGGGGCGGCTGCGGGGGCGGCAACAGCGGCGGCACTGGCGCCTATGGCGGCGCCAGCTACGGTGGAGGCGGCGCCTACGGAAGCAACGCCGCCGGTTACGGCGGCGGCTATGCTGGCTATAGCGGCAATGCTGGCGGCTACGGCGGCAGCGCTAGTTACGGCGGCGGCGGTGCCGGGTACGGCGGGTACGGGGGGGAGGGCCACAACGGCCAGCAAGGCGGCTGGGACGGCGGAGCGGGGTATGGCGATGAGGGGGGCTACGGCTTGTGGCAAGAGTACTCTGTCGGGAACGTGCCAGAGTACCAGGCCGAGTCCCTGTGGCAACAGGTCGGGCGGGGCTGGGACGAGAATACATCCGTTCCAGAGCATTCTGGAACCCTCTGAGAGCTGCCTAGAGCGCTCTGAGAAGGCCGCGGCGCCCGAGACATCCCCCAGAGCCGCTGGCTCACCAGATTTTACCCTCGTCCTGGCTTCGACTTCAGCAGGAGGCGGATGGCGAAGGCATGGCGGAGGTCCACGTCTTCGGGCCCGCGGGCGAGCAGGTCCCCGCGGCACTGACCACGTTCGCGCAGGCGTCCGTGCTGTTCCCCGAGCAGCTGGTACAGGTCGGGGGCGAGCCCGGGGGGAAGTGAGAGGGGGGTCCTCCTCCTCCTCCTCCTCCTCCTCCTCCTCCTCCTCCTCCTTCTCCTCTCCTCCTCCTCCTCCTCCTCCTCCTCCTCCCCCTCCCCCTCCTCCTCCTCCTCCTAATCCTCCTCTCCTCCTCCTCCTCCTCTTCCTCCTCCTCCTCCTCCTCCTCCTCCTCCTCCTCCTCCTCCTCTCCTCCTCCTCCTCCTCCTCCTCCTCCTCCTGGTCCTCCTCCCCCTCCTCCTCCTCCTCCTCCCCCTCCTCCTCCCCCTCCTTCTCCTCCCCCTCCTCCTCCTCCTCCTCCGCTTCCTCCTCCTCCTCCTCCTCCGCCTCCTCCTCCTCCACCCTTCCCTCGTTTACCCTTGTTCGGTCTCCTGGGAGGCCCTCGTCGCCACCGCTGGATTCGCCTCGAAGTTCTGGTCAGAACGCACATCGGGAGAGGTCCAGGGAGTAGCGGTATAGGTACTTTTTGGTTTCCCCAGAGTGAGATCAGGAGCAACGATCGGGGGGGGGAGAGGTAGGCATAGGGGTGGACACATCGACGCCCAATCGCCGATTGATCGCCGATAGGGGCCAGATAACCCGAACCTGCCAGGGACGAGCGGGTCAACTTTCGGCGGCCTCTCGCCGATCTATCGGCGATGCATCGCCGAGTCCAGGTCGTTGTGTCCCCCGTGTGTGCCAGCCCCCGCCCGATAGCTGCCCCGCCTCGGCGGGGGAAGGCCTCCTCGGGAGGCGGCGGAGGGCTCCTCGGAAGGCCTCGCGCCTTGGAGGCGCCGCCCGCGCCTGCGGAGCGGCTGCTCGGAGGGCCGGCGGCCTGTGGGTCCGCCCCCCTCGGCTCTTCCCCCCCGGGGGCTCGCCGCCGCGCAGGGGCTGCAGGCGGCGGGCTTCGTCGCCCCGACGCCCATTCAGGCGCACACCTCGTCGCTCTGTCGCCTCCCCTCTCGTTTTCCTCCTCCTCCTCCCCCTCGTCCTCCTCCCCCTCCTCCTCCTCCTCCTCCTCCTCCTCCTCCTCCTCCTCCTCCTCCTCCTCCTCCTCCTCGCCCCATCCAACTTATGGTGGTGGTGGTGGAAAACGCGCTCATCACTGTCCTCCCGCTTTGTCGTTTCTGCGCTTTGGGGTTGTCGTTGCGTCCCCCTCGGCGTCGTCTTCCTCCTCCTCCTCCCTCGTTCCCTCGTCGCCCTCCGAAAAGAACGAAATCCGTCGTAGCGCTCGGCGGGTGGAAAGAAAACAAAAAAAAAAAAAGGCGCACACCTGGGCCATCGCCGCGGCCGGCAGGGACCTGATAGGCATCGCCAAGACCGGCAGCGGGAAGACGCTGGCGTTCCTGCTGCCCGCCTTCGTGAAGATCCTCCAGGCTCCGCCGCGGGGCTCATGTCGACGCCTCGCCGACTCGGTTCGATTCGGTGTCGGTCGCCTCCGGTTCAGATTCGGTTCGGGTTCGGGTCCCGAGTGTGATTTCGGCTTGTCAATGGAGGCCTGGCCAGCCTGCCGAGTTCCGCCGATTCGACTGCTCCCGACTTGGCTGCCGATTTGTGCCGATCCGATTCAGTTCGATCGCTCATCCGACTCATCGATTCGAATGTGTGCCCTCCCGCCACCGCGGGGGGTATATCACAGATGGTGCTAAAGCAGATGGGCTTGGAGGATCGCGCCGCAGCGCCGATGCGGCTCGATGTGGACCAGATTGTCTCCACGCCGACGTCGCCGAAGCATCGCCGACGTCGCCACTGCATCGCCGATGCGGCTTGACCCTCCGACCACATCTATTCTGCTTCTTAGAGGCCTCCAACGTCCATGTTAAGGAGAGGAAAAACACACAGACACAAACAATTGTCGATGCCCAGGAACATATTAGTAGATATGTGAGGTGGAAGGGAAGTTGAACCTCCAGAAAACATAAGAAAATATGTGGAATCTTGGGATTTGTGTCCATTTATTTGTGTGTCCCTGGGCCCCTTCACACATGCACTGCCGCGGTGTCGTTCCCCAGGGCCCCAGGGCGGAACCTCTGGAGGTTGTGGGTGAGGATGTTTCGCTGCGGTGCGTTCGAGTCAACAAACCAAGTGGGCGACGCCAAAAAACGGGGCCGTCTGCGCCGACACTGGCGCGCAAGCTGCTCGCGCAGGGTCGCACGTGAGCGCCCTCGTTTCCACTGCAGCGTGCCGCGCTGGCGGCCCGCGTACGCCGTCGCGTGAGGTGGCGGTGTCCTCACATGCTAACATGTTCCCATCCCTCATCCTCCCCCTCCTACCTCCTCCTCCTCCTCCTCCTCCTCCTCCTCCTCCTCCTCCTCATCGCTGTAAGGATTACGACCCTTTTGTGATCGTCGCTCACGTGCTAAAGCAGTTCTGTTCGGAGGCCCGCGCGGGTTTCTTGCTTCGGCGTCGGACTGCCCTCTGGCCTCTGTCGCGCTCACTGCGCCATGGGTGAGGTGGCCCAGCGCCGACTGGAGAACAGGGCTCGAGCTAGACAGTGTTTTTTTTTCGTCGTGGACCGTTTTCTGTTTGATTTCGTTTCGCAGCACAGGCATAACGAAGCCAGAACGAGGAAAGCCGAAAATAGAAAGGGAACGAAAAGCACCGTTTAGCTCGAGCCCTGCTGGAGAAGTCCGCACGGGCCTCTGGAATAATGCTGCATTGCTCAGATCGGCCATGCGCAGGCGGGGTTTGGGGGGTTAGTGGGGAAGGCTTCTTTGAAGCATTCCCTGCTTCTTAGAAGGCGCGGGCCTTGTCTGTAGATGGAGGACCGGCGCCTTCTGAGAAGCAGCCTGCTTCTAAGAAGCCTCCCCCCCCTGGCCCCCTTGTGCGCGCCGCCAAGGCGTGTACAGCACATGATCGAGAGGTCGTGCTCGTGATACGTTCCAAGCTTTCCAGGATTTCCAGGATTCCCCAATTGTTTCGCAGTGCTCCACACGGACTGCACAAACGACGGGCGCACGGGCGGATTGCCTCTGCTCGCCGCCGAGGAGAGCTGCTTCGAACTGCCGGGCGCCTGCGGGCCCTGCCCCGGGGCAGCCTCGGAGAGCGCGCTGGGCCTCCGAGGACGCCTCGAGAGTGGGGGGGGGGCAGGCCGGCGCAGGCGTCAGGGTTCGCCCCCCTCTCTCCCGTGCTCAGGGGTTCGGCGGCGAGATCCGGATTTGACAGTCAACCCGCACAGCAGGGATGATCGATGTTCCAAGGTTGCCCTTGCATCCTTCCCCTCCGGCCCATCCTTGGCCACTTTCGCTGGCCGCGCCCCGCTCGCAAAGTGTCGACATGGTCTTTCAGGGTCCTTGCACCCTTATCGTGCGTCCTTAGTATACGGGTTGACTGGACACACGCCGACCATTTCAGATCTGATCGCGTCGTAAAAATTCAGGACGGGAGGTTTCTCGCCTGTGTTCGGCCTCTGGGGGCCCTTGCTGGCCTCGGGACCGTCAACGAACGGTCAGGATGAGAAAGCGGTCCCGTGGGAGGGGTCCAGACCTCCAGGGATCGACGTTATGAAGAAAAACGACAAAAGAGGTTATGAAGAAAAACAAAAAAGAACTCGATGCCGCGAGTCTTGGGTACCCGCGCTGACCAACGAGTCAGGCAGTCCGATGGGCGGCGGGTGCGCAGTCAAGACGCTGAAAGACGGACCACGTTGGGCTCAGGAGGGGCTCCCGTGTTCGGGCCGTTCCTTCGCTCTATAGGTCGGTGGATCGTTACATTCGCAGGCGAGGTTCGCAGTGGCCAGGAAAAACCCTTCGTTCTTTGGCGCTCCTTTCAGGAGGAAAAGAAACACACAGACACAATTAATCGTCGATCCCCCAGAAAATATGGGAAAATATGGGAATTGGGTGGGAAGACAAAAACTCAGAAAATATAGGAAAATATGGGGAATAATTTTATTTGTGTGTATTTATTTGTGTGTCCCAGGGCCCCTTCATCCTTGTGGCATTGCACGACGAATGCAGGGGTCGGACTTTGTCGAACACGTGGCGAAGTCCGAAGCCGACACCTCCGCCTCCCGGACCCCCGGCGTCGTGCCTTCTGTTGCAGCGTCGACCCCCAGAGGTCGATCCCTCCCCCAGGGTCGGCTTCTTCAACCGGAGTCGTTTCTGACGGTCCCGGGGCCTGACGAGGGCTCCCGGAGGCCGACGACGGTGAACATTCGGGAGCCTTGAGACGGGGGTCAATGCAAACGGGGGTCAGCCACGGCACCAGATCCTGCAGGATCCTGCGAAGACCCCCTCTGGCTGACCCGGGTTAGCGAGCCGCTCGTGGCCGCGAGGTGGCCGCACAATTTGGCTGACCCGGGTTTGCGAAGACCTGCGTTGCAGTTTTTTTCCTACATTGCAGTTTTTGGTTTCCTGCTGACCCGGGTCTGGACTGACCCGGGTCAGAAGATCCCCGAAACATCCTCCCGTCGTGACTTGGGGGTCTGGTCTCCCATCGATTCCAGAGGAGCCATGGTCGGTGGGGCGGGCTCGGACGCCGCCCCCCAGGCGTGGCCCCGCACCCCCTACCTCTGCGCCCTCGCGCCCACGCGCGAGCTGGCGTGCCAGATCGAGTCCGAGGCCCACAAGTTCGGGACGCTGTCGGGCATCCGCACGGCCTGCTGCTACGGCGGGGCGCCGCGGGGCCAGCAGCTCGGCGCCCTGCGGCGCGGCGCCCAGATCGTCGTGGCCTGCCCGGGCCGGCTGAACGACTTCATCCAGAGCCGCGCCGTCGACCTGAGCAGGGTGCGGGGGCGTCCTCGGTCTCTCTCTCTCTCTCTCTCTCTACACCTTGGGCGATGCTTAAGAAAACTCAAGTTTTCGGCCAGAGTCTCGATTTTTCTTAACGTTTCAATGTGAATCCTAAGATTTCAATGGAAATGTTGGGTTTTTTATCCAATTTCTGAGACTATGAATTTCTTAACCCATGATTTCTAAAACATTTCGCAGGGTGTAGTGCCGCAAGCTCGGATTTTGGCGGCGGCGCCGCCACAAAGAGTGCCCCGGATGCGAGCTTCGCCGAGCGCGTTCCACGACTCGCAGGGTGCCTACTCGCTGACGTCCGAAGAAAAAAACTGGTCTTCCTTCGTCTGCGGCGGATCCAGGCCACCTGCGAGTAGTTCATTTTCGAGGAGTGGAAAGCGCTTGTCCAGAGATATCGAAGTGGGCATGTTTGTTTTGGCGGCGGCGCCGTTGGTGAACCACCGAGTGCCCCTCGCGCGGTGTGGCCTGTCGCCGGTCACGTATTGTTTTATGTGTGGCGCTGGCGTCGCCAACAGCTGCCCCATGGAACAAACTGAGCAAAATGTAAGAAAGTTGGAGTAGGGGGGGGGGGCTTAGGGAGGGGGAAGCAGCTTCGATCTCGAGGCTCGGGGTTGTCGGACGTCTTCGTCGGTTCTCGGCAGCTTTCCAGCCTCGGGGTGCCTTCAGCGGCTGCGCCTCGCCGAGAGCGTTCCGGGGGCGCCCGGAACGTCCCGAGCGGCCGCCGTAGACCTGAGGTGTGGCCCGAAAACGGGACGACGAGGATCATGTGGGGGGATACACCTTAGGCGATGCTTAAGAAAACTTAAGTTTTCGGCCAGAGTCTCGATTATTCTTATGTTTCAATGTAAATCCTAAGATTTGAATGGAAACTTTAGGTTTTTATTCAAGTTCTGAGACAATGAATTTCTTAGCCCATGATTTCTTAAGCATTTCGCACGGTGTAGGCCCGAGGGGTCCAATTGTCCACTCATCGCCGATGGGGGCCCAACAGCCAACCCCGCCCAGAGCCGTGCGGCTTCGCCACCGCGGGCCCATCGCCGATCTGTCTGCGACGCATCGCCGACTCCAGGCCGACGCTTCCCCCGCTGAGCCAGTCCCCCCCCCCCCTCTGGGTCCCCTCAAAGTAGGGCGACGAGATCTATACATATCCACTGCTCCTGGCCAGGCCCATCCTGGGCCCAGGAGCTGTGTATATGCCTCCCTGGCCAGGCCAGGAGGGCGTGTACACCGCTCCTGGGCCCAGGATTGGCCTGGCCAGGAGCAGTGGATATGCATAGATCTCGTCGCCCTATCAAAGGTGGGCTACCTGGTGCTCGACGAGGCAGATCGGATGCTGGATATGGGCTTCGAGCCGCAGATCCGGCAGATCATCGCGGCGATCCCCTCCCCGAGGCAGACGCTGCTCTTCACGGCGACCTGGCCGAAGGAGGTCCGGTCGCTGGCGAGCGAGTTCTTGACGAAGCCCTTCCATGTACAGACGGGCACCGTCGACGCGCTGACGGTCAACAAGGACATCAAGGGCTCCCTCGAGGGCGCGAAGTTATTCGCGCTTCGCGGTCCTCGTTCCTTCTCCCCCTCCTCCTCGTCCTCCTGTTCTCCCTTTGGGAGGGCGGCGCGAGAGCGCGAAGTTATTCGCGCTTCGCGCAGCGCGAAGCGCGAAGTTGGGAGCCCTAGGACATCGAGCAGCACGTCATCTTCGTCCAGTCGGAGCAGGAGAAGACGCCGCAGGTCGTGCAGATCCTGCAGGGCATCCCGCGGGGGTCCCGCTGCCTCGTCTTCTGCGAGACGAAGCGCACGACCGAGATGCTCAACTCCGAGCTCGTGCAGCGCTGCGGACTGAGAGAAGCAGAAAGCAGCACGACGACGTAAAAGCAGCGGGCCGCGCGCGGCCCCAGTTCGGGGAACGGTTCCCCAGCGACATTGCTTGGCATTGCGTTGCCTTGCCTGGCATCCTTTGGCGTTTCTTTGCTTTGCTTTGGGTGGCATTGCTTGGTATGTCTTTGCATTGCTTGGCATCGCTTGGTATCGCTTGGCATTGGTTTGCTTTGTATTGTTTCGCGCTGCTTGGCATTGTTTGCATTGCTTGTCATTGATTTGCATGTGTTGGCATTGTTTGGTATTCCTTTGTGTTGCTTGGCAGTTCTTCGCATTTCTTTGCATCGCTGTGCATTGCTTGGCATCTCTTTGCATTGCGTTTCGTTACTTGGCATCGCTTTGCATCATTTAGTCATGATTTGCGTTGCTTCGCATTGCTTAGTATTGCTCGGCATTGCTTGGCACTGCATGGCGTGGTTTCAAGAACAATAAGGAAACAAGGATAAGGGACCCAGGGAGTCCAGAGAACCCCGAGGAACGCGAGGCCAGGGAGCTTGGGCAAGGCCTTGCAAGGAAACAAGGCCAGGGAACGCCGGGGAACCCTGTTGTAGGGAAACAAGATCAGGGAATTCCGTGGAACTCCGGCGCGACCAGGTCCGGCACTCACCGGAGTCTTCGACGACAATTTGGCACCCTTCAGGTAAATCCTACTTGGGTAAACATGGGCCACTCACAAGCGCCCTCATGCCGCGTCGGCAGTCTGCGTAGGCCTTCGCCTGAGGCTGACTTGTCCTCGGGCCACACCCGTTTTTTCTCGTCTCTCACGTGAGCATACATTCAAGGCGCTGCAATAAGGACCACTGTGGGCTTAGGGTTGGCTCTGCCTCGTCGAGAGCCTCCCTTGGGGGGGCGCTCGGGGGTGGACAGACCTCCTGCCCTGACACGTCGATTAGTGAATTGGCCGTTTTCGGTTCGCGAGAGGGCGTCGCGGCCGTCATTTTTGCGGGTCCAGGTCCGTCGGTTTCGGTCCCAGGCCGTTTTCACTAGGGGGAGGTCTACTAAAGGGAGGTTTGTCCACCGCCGAGGCGCAGCGTTCCGAACGGCCAGCCGCGAGGCCCGAGCTGTCGCGCGGAACCCGCCAGGCGTCGAGGGGGATGGGGACGAGGTGTGTGCGTGTGTGCGTGTGTGCGTGCGTGCGTGAGTGTGTGAGTGTGTGAGTGTGTGCGTGTGTGCGTGTGTGCGTGTGTGCGTGTGTGCGTGTGTGTGTGTGCGCGTGAGTGTGTGCGTGTGCGTGCTCGTGTGGGTGTGCGTGCGTGTGGATCAGCCCCGTTTCGCTTCCTCGCCAGCGCAGTGACTCTGCCTAGCCGCCGACGTAAGAAGTGTGCGTGCGTGCGTTCGTGTGTGTGTGTGCTTGTCTATATATATGTGTGTGTATATATATATATACATGTGTGTATGTGTGCACGTACGGCTCGGACGGTAGGACGCGCGCGCATCTGCTGCTTTCGGCCTTCTACGCCTCGTCGCTGCGCGCCAGGCCGCGACGCCGGAAAAGTGTGCGTGTGTGTGTGGAAACGATGAACGACAGGGCTGGTCTTTTGTCGGTTCCATTTTGCCGTTTTGGTTGCTGGTTCGGGCGCTGTTTTTTTGGTTCCATCGCCGTTGTTTTGCCCGTTCTGGATCTAATTCCGGAGCATTTTTTGTGGCCGCTTCCGGTTGCCCGCTTTTTTACATTGGTCTCATTTTCCAAGAAACATTTTTTTCGGAAGCGGTGCAAAAACGGACCTGCCACTTCCGGGGCCCATTGAGATCCCGGCCGCCCTCCTCGGCGCACCCGATGGGCGCCGTGTGGGGGTCGAGCGCGTGCGGGGAGGTCGTCCGAGGACGCGCGTCTGGAAGCTGGAGCTGTCTGGCGGTGCGAGGTGGCCCGGCACGGGTGGTTCCGGCCAGCAGCAGGGGGCGAGCGGGCTCGAGGCTCTGGGTTCCGGGAGGCTTTGGGCCTCTCTTCTGCCTCGGGGGACCGTTCTCGGGCCCTGGGAGTGCGAAACACAGGTCCGGGGGGAAGAACCTGCGCCGGAGGGATCCCGACAGGGTTTGGGGATGGATTTTGAGCGAATTTGGCTTCTCGTCTGCCTCGGGGGCCCGTTCTGGGGCCCCAGGACTGCGAAGCACAGAGCCGGGGTGAAAGCCTGCGCCAGAGGGACCCCAGAAGGGGTTTGGGGCTGATTCTAAGCGGAGTTGGCCCCATCCCCCTCCAGGCCACGTTTCTAGCTGGGTAGTCGAAGGCCAGACTGTCAGATTGGGTTGGGCCCCACGGGCCAATCTGGCCTGGCCAAACTGGATGATTTGGGTCCTTCGCCAGAATGGGTTCGCGCTGGCTCCCTCGCCAGATTGCCCCCGTTTGCCAGACTGGGCCTGCCAGATTGGCGCCAGATTGGCTTCGACTACCCAGTCTACACCTTAGGCGATGCTTAAGAAAACCTAAGTTTTTATTCAACTTCTGAGACTATGAATTTCTTAACCCATGATTTCTTAAGCATTTCGCAGGGTCCAGGGCCCAACCGGTTGAGACCTCCCGGCCGCCTTCGAGTCCCTGGAGAATGTCTGTGCTGAATCGCTGCGGTTGCTGGCCCCCGACAGGAGTGTCCAGCGTGAGGATACACGGCGACATGGCTCAGTACGAGAGGACTCGATCCGCTTGAAAAGGCATGGAGCGCACACGGCCGCAGAGTGCAGGGAGGGGAGGAGGAGGAGGAGGAGGAGGAGGAGGAGGAGGAGGAGGAGGAGGAGGAGGAGGAGGAGGAGGTCCGCGCGCAGCTCTGGGGTTGGCGCTGGGGCCCCCTGGCGGCGCCTCCGGCGCCACCCTCTGGCGCGCTCCGCGCGTCAGGGTTGGGGGGCTCTCCGCCGACCAGGAAGGGGGGGTCCTGGGGGAAGCAGGCCCTCGACCCCGTGGCCTGCCCAGGGCCAGCTCTCCATCCCGAGTCGTCTTCGGTCGGCCCTGGGGCCTGGGTCGGGCCACCTGGGCCCGAGAGCGCGAAACGATTCCAGGTATACCCTGTCCTCCATGACCAGCTTCCGTCACGCTCGGACGACGACGACTGCGACGACGGCCATTTCCTCGGACCTGTCCTGGGGTCCGTTCTGGCCAGAATTCCGAGGGGGATCTGGCCCAGCGTTCCCGAATTCTCTCAGAGCGTTTCGGAGCGTTTTGGAATGGCCGCGGCGCCCGATACATCCTCCAGAACCGCCAGAGACCTCAGAGATCCCCGATTTCTCGTGCTCCGATTTTGTCCTGGTCCTGTAAAAGACCATTGAACGACCAGACAAACGCGGTCGTCTGCACGGAATTTGGCGCGCAAGTTGCCCCCGTAAGGGCGTGTGTGTGAGCGATTTCGTCTCCAATGCGGCGCGCCGCGTTGGCGGCCCGCGTAAGTCACCGCGTAAGATCGCTATGCCGTCTCGCGAAAGACCCGTCTCTTTTCGTGGCTCAATTATTGTAATTTTCTCTTCTGGTCTTCTTCAGAGCCCCGAATCATCAGGGGTAACTCGGGTCAGGGATAACTCGGGTTCGTTTTTCGGGAATCCAAACCCGAGTTACCCCGGACCCGAGTTACCCCGGATAACTCGGGCGTCCAGAGCCCCGAATCATCAGGGCTAACTCGGGTCAGGGATAACTCGGGTTCCTTTTTCGGGAATCCAAACCCGACTTACCCCGGACCCGAGTTACCCCGGATAATTCGGGCGCCCAACTTCTGAGGACAGCCGCGCTGGATTCCTTCAAGAACGGCCGGAACTGTGTCATGGTGGCCACGGACGTGGCGGCCCGCGGCATCGACGTCAAGGGCGTCACCGTGGTGATAAACTACGACGCGTCGGGCTCGGCGAAGGAGAAGGGGGGGGGGCATAATAGTGACGACCCAGACCTCCTTGCGTGGCTCGAAGTAGTTCGTCACCACCCACCACACCACCCCAACCCAACCCGAAGGCCTCAATTTGCCCTCCATTTCCAGTTGGGGGGGCTCGGGGAACATTGAAAAAACACATATGGAACCCGTACCCCCCCCAACCCGAAATTGGGGTCTTCGGGTTGGGTTGGGGTGGTCTGGTAGGTAGTCAGTTCGCTCAGCATGAACATAGGCTGTAGGAGTTCCGTCTGGATTTCGTGGATCTGCGCTGGACGCCCCTGGCGGCGCCTCAGGCGCCGCTCCCGGCGCGCTCCGCGCGCCAGGGAAGGGGGTCCAGCGCCGATCCGAGAAATCCGCGCGGAGCTCCGACATTTTTTGTTTTGGGTATGGCATCGTTTTTTCCCCGATCTTCTTCCTCCCTGAGATCCTGGCGTCGCGGGAGGGGCCTTGAGCAGCACCAGCGCCGCCCTGCTCCCTCCTCTCTCCTTTCTCCTCCCCCAGCCCAGCTCCAGGCGTCGCAGCTCTCGGCGCTTCTCGGGCGTGGCGAAGTCCAAAGAAATCCGCGCGGAGCTCCGAAAGCTCATGTTCTTGCGTCCCAGACATCCACGGCTTTCTTGTTTGCAATCCGGCATCCCCGGAAGTCCTGACCCATTCCCCAGCACCGGCTTTTCATCCTGAGTCGTTTTTGTGGTCCCGGGGCCCAGCGAGGACCCCAGGGCCCGGAAGCAGCGAAAAGTTTCCCGTCCTGATTCTCCCTGACGCAATCATGTTTGGGGTCTCGTCTGCCTCTCACAACGACGCAGGCCTCCTCGTGCTGTGAACAGCAGAAGTACGGCGGAGGGTCTTGCGTCACTTTCCGCCCCTCGGGTTCCTCACCTGGCGTCCCAGGCCACGTCGAGACAAAAAACAAAGATTGCGACGCCGGAGGTCTTGGGTCGGGGAAACGAAGACTCGCGTTCGCCGGATTTCGGGTTTGCCGGCGGTTTTTGACGTGCCCGCCCAGGATTGGGAAGGCACAGCTCTCGTGGGGGGTCTGCGGCGAGAGCTCGCCTCGAGTTGCAGACTGGGCCTCGTCATTCTCATGATGCCCCCGTCGGGCCCACCCGAGTCCCCCGAACCCGAGTCCCACGTCTCCCCGACACGAGAATTATTGCGACGTCGGAGATTTTGAGGAGGATGAGGAGGAGGAGGAGGAGGAGGAGGAGGAGGAGGAGGAGGAGGAGGAGGAGGAGGAGGAGGAGGAGGAGGAGAGGAGGACGGGCGGCGCAACTGGGTGTGGCGCGAGGGGCTGCCTCCCCAAGAAGGCCAAGGGGCCTTGGGAGAAGGCGGGAAGGGACCGGAGGCTCCCCTCCTCCTCCTCCGCTTCCTTCTGCTCCTCGTCCTGATCCGCCTCCTCCTCCTCCTCGTCCTGATCTGCCTCCTCCTCCTCCTCCTCCTCCTCCTCCTCCTCCTCCTGCTCCTGCACGGCAATGACAACCACTTGCAGATCCCAGATCACCAGAACAGCATCGGGTACCACATGGCAGGCTGCAGAGGACCCCAGCGTGGCGAGAGGTCAGGCCACGGAGGACCCCAGCGAGGTGAGGGGCTAAACCGCACCGACCCCCAGCGAGGCGAGGGGTCAGGTCACAGTGGGCCCCAGCGCGGTGAAGGGTTAGACCGCAGCAGGCCCCTGCGTGGAGAGGGGTCAGGCCACGGAGGGCCCCTGCGCGGCGAGGGGGTAGGCCGCAATGCACCCCAGCGTGGCGAGGGGTTAGGCCACAGCCCTGCGCCAGACGGGATGCAGAGGGGTGCCCGTCCCCCACCAGCAGGACGGAGCACCATGGACATGGCAGACCTCGACCACTTCCTAGACGAGGAGAACAGCGAGGATTGCCTCCAGCAGCCCGCAG
Source organism: Prorocentrum cordatum (assembly GCA_963575745.1). NCBI lineage: Eukaryota > Dinophyceae > Prorocentrales > Prorocentraceae > Prorocentrum > Prorocentrum cordatum. The sequence goes on from CAUYUJ010015346.1 coordinate 188,314, forward strand.
ACAAGCAGGACAGCGATGACAACCACCAGCAGATCCCAGATGTACAGCACAGCATAGGGTACCACCTGGCAGACCGCAGAGGACCCCAGCGTGGCGAGGGGTTAGGCCACGGAGGACCCCAGCGCGGTGAGGGGTTAGACCGCAGCAGACCCCAGCATGGTGAGGGCTTTGGCCACGAAGGACCCCAGCACGGCGAGGAGGCAGACCGCAGAGGACCCCCGCGCGGCGAGGGGTTAGGCCACAGAGGACCCCAGCGCGGTGAGGGGTTAGACCGCAGCAGGCCCCTGCGCGGCGAGGGGTTAGGCCACGGAGTACCCCAGCGCGGTGAGGGGTTAGACCGCAACGATCTCCAGCGTGGCGAGGGGTTAGGCCACGGCGGGCCCCATAGTGGTGAGGGGCTAGACCGCAGCAGGCCCCTGCGCGGCGAGGGGTTAGGCCACATAGGACCCCAGCGCGGTGAGGGGGTAAACCGCAACAGGCCCCAGCGTGGCGAAGCACCCAGCGCGGTGACTGGTTAGACCGCAGCAGCCCCCAGCGTGGCGAGGGGTTAGGCCACGAATTTCCCCAGCGCGGTGAGGGGTTAGACCGCACCGACCCCCAGTGTGGCGAGGGGTCAGGCCACGACGGACCCCAGCGCGGTGAGGGGTTAGACCGCAGCAGACCCCTGCGCGGCGAGGGGTTAGGCCACCACGGAGCACCCCAGCGCGGTGAGGGGCCATACCGCAGCAGGCCCCAGCGCGGCGAGGGGTCAGGCCACGGAGGGCCCCTGCGCGGCGAGGGGGTAGGCCGCAATGCACCCCAGCGTGGCGCGGGGTTAGGCCACAGCCCTGCGCCAGGCAAGGCGGCCGTGAAGGCCCACGAGTCCAGGGACCAGCGGCCAGGGCGGTCCCTGGAAGAGCGCAGAGCGGAGGAGCGGCTGCGGCCGTCCATCAGGCTGCTCCTCAAGCTCTGAGAGGGCGGCGGCAGCATTTCTTCAGACTGCCGCCGCTCGCGGGGCGACTCCAGGAGTCATCGAGTGGCGGCAGCAGGACGCCGTGAGATGAGGCCGCTGGCCCACCCCGCCTCGGGCGCGTTTTGCCTGCGCGGGGTGCCGAGACCAGGGGCACCCACTCACGGGCGGGAGCACGCGGGTTTAAAACTCCTCCTGCGCCTGCCCCCAGTCGGGACGCTGCGAGGCAAGGGCCGCTTGGGGGCTCGGGAGGGGCCTGTGCAGCGGCGCCTGCTTGTGGCCTCCCAGGCCCGCCGTGGCCAGAGAGGCCCCATCCGCTCTTCGCTGTGCGCTCCTGCTGGCAGCACGGTGGCTGGACGACACGCCCGGAGGGGCGTCTAAGAAGCCATTCGCCTTGTTGGAAGCCCCCCCCCCGGTTTCTTCGAAGGGCGCCCCCTCTCGCGCCACCCCCTGCGCGCCGCCACGGGGAGGACGAGGAGAACCCCGTATATCTCCTCGCGGCGTGGCAGAAAGAGTCAACGACGGAAGGCTTTTGCCCATGTTCGAGGTCGGGGGGCCTCGCCAGGACCGGGGACCAGCGGAACGTGAATCCGGATGAGCTAAGTTAGGATTCGATGTGACGTGGGTCGAGCCTGAGTCGGATCCAAGTAGGACTGGATCCAGCTATAGTCGGATTATGTTCGGGTTGGGCCGAGCCCGAGTAGGATGCCATCAACGCTGGTTCCATCCAGCTTAGGTAGGGCTATTGGAGCCGGATCAGGCCCCCGTAAGATTAAATTAGAGCTGGATTCAGCTATACAGGGATTCTGCTAGAGTTGGATTGAGCCCGAGTAAGATGCGAATAGCATGGCATGGGCTCGTGCACACTAACTCTAGCCATGGCCGGGTTCTATTTGATCGAGCACTGATAGGGTTTTGTAAAATTGGGGGGGGGGGGGGGGGGGCGGCGGCTCGGAACCCCCCCCCATTGAACAGGAGGGGGGGGGGCGGATCGACCCCCTCCCCTTTGAGGGGGGGGGCCCTCCCAGTTAGGGAGGCCTCCTCCTCCTCCTCCTCCTCCTCCTGGGGGGGTCGGCTCCTCGGGCGTTTCAAATGTTTTCAGGGGCGGGCGGCCCGATTCCGACGTGTCGAGGGACGTTTGCCCAAGCAAGGGTCCACGAAACGCGCGCTCTCGTGTCTACGCATGCATGCATGCTTTCTGTACACACGTGTGGCATGTTTCTTATCAGCCCGTTCCCCTTTTCTCTTCCTCCTCCTTTGCATCTGCGGGCCGCAATTCGTGACATTTTCGTTGCGTGCTCCTGCCGTTGCATGAGTCTCCCGCTTGTCGCACCCTGTGTGGTGTGATTCTACCTCGGGCAAACATCCCGTGCCGCGCGCAAGCTGTCTGGCTTCGTCGCGGTCGTTCCCCTGTGTTTGCCTTTTTCTCCTCCAGCCAAAAACGTATGAAGTTCGGGAGCCCCGGGTTGGGACCCCAACCCCCCATGGAGGGCCCGAGGCGTCCTGGCTGGGTCACTGGGCTTTGGGAGCGCTCCTGTGGCGTGGGGAGGCCGAGTGGCACAGTGCCGCTCGGCGTTCGGAGCCTTCCGGGGCCACCTCGGTGGCCCCGGAAGGCTCCCAATGTGGCCACAACGGGTCGAAGAGGCTTCGACAAGCCACGCAAGGCTTCGGAACCACAGCCCACAGGCCCTCCACCAGCAGTGCACGAAGTGAAGCTGCACGATGTTTTTGATCTCCTCAAGGAGGAGGAGGAGGAGGCGGAGGAGGAAAAGGAGGAGTAGGAGGAGGAGGAGGAAAAGGAGGAGTAGGAGGAGGGGGAGGGAGAGGGAGAGGAGGAGGAGGAGGAGGAGGAGGAGGAGGAGGAGGAGGAGGAGGAGGAGGAGGAGGACGATTACGCGTTGCCGTTCTCGCTGCCTCGAGCGCGTTCACGACGGCCCGAGAGCCCAAGACCCCCTCTGAGCTCTGGGTGACCCAAAAGGGGGTCCAGCTGAGAAGGGGGTGGTGCAACAGATCTGCGCATATATCTGCAAATCTGGGGCAATAGAGTTGGTGCAATAGATTTGGGGCAATAGACTTGCAAATATGTACTGCGCCGGGGAACTGTATTGCATTGTATTGCGACGAGTGTATTGCACGCGAAAATCCAGCAATACATTTGCGCCCCGGAGTGTATTGCACGCCCCAAGTGTATTGCAACTCCACGAATCTATTGCTCCAAATCTATTGCACCACCCTCTTGTCGCTGGACCTCCTTTTGGGTCAACCCGAAGAGCTCACCCCACGTCAACCCCAAAGGGCCTGGCCTACGAGTGCCCCAATCAGGTTCCACAACGGATCCGAGAGGTGCTTTGGGGACGCTCGTGAGCCCCAAGACGCTTCCAAGAAAGCCAGAGCAGCTCACGATGGCCCCTAAGAGCATCGAAGGTCCTCAGAAACCTCGAGTGGTCCGCAGGAGGACGCTCAGGGTGCCAAAACGAGTGATTCTCTGGTTGGTCCTGCCGTGTGGTCGTTGGTTTCCTGTACTTTTGGTCTTCTGGGCGTCCGCGACGGCACAGGACACAAGGTGCATTCAACATCGGCCCGCTGCGATCCCAAGTGGCCCCACGAGGCCCTCCAGACCGTCCCAAGATGCTCCGTAGCCGTTTGGCCCAAGAGCTGCACGTCAGGTCCGCGTGCTGGGCGCGGGGCCCAGTTCAGAGCCATGCGCAGCAGCATCTCCGCCCGAGCGCACACGCAGCAGAGCCTCCGAAACGCGGCAGCAGAGGATTGCTGCGAGAGGGAGTCGTGGAAGGCCACGCTCGCTGAGCTGTGCGACGACGACCGCCAGAGCTCGCTCAGTCCTCCGCCTTCCAGCGAGCCGTGCAGCGAGTCCTCTTCCAGCTGCAGCGCGTCTTCCGACGCCGACCGCACCAGTGCTGGCCTGGCGTCGAAGCAACTGGAAGAGATTTGGGCCTCGAAGAGCCGGGAGAAGATGAGGACCTGCATCGAAAAGCGGAGCTTGTCAGCCGCCACGGAGGCCATTGAGAACATCCCCGAGCAGCTGAGCTGCGTGGTGCAGACCAAGGCCAAGAGCCTCGCCGAGAGCGTAAAGACCGACCTGTCATTGGTGCAGAGGGCGATTCGCAGCAGCGGTGGGGACGATGACGTCGTCGACGTGGCAATCGATCAGCTGAGCAAAATCCCAGAGATGATCCAGAGCTCATTTGACTCGAAGATCACGGAGGCGAACGGCACGATAAGGCTTAAGTTGAGGGCCATCATGAAAAGTGTCAAGAGCAGTTCGCCTGAGAAGGAAGAAATGGTTGAGCGGTTGTGGTCCATTCCTGAGGAGGTGGATCAGATCACTGTCCATGCTGTTGACCAGGCCGTGCAGGAGTCCAAGCGGGAAGCGGTGAGGCACTGCGATCAGGTGCTGAGAAGCTTGCCGCAGGACGCGGGGGTGAGCCGCCAGGCCTTGAATGACGCCAAGCTGCACATCGCGGAGGCAGTGCCCGAGATGTACTCCGAGACGATGCGGGCCCTGCGGCGCACGACCAGCGCGAACGTGAAGCACGCCGTTGCCCACGTGGAGGAGCCGGGGGACGTGCCGGTCACGAACTGCATGATCTCGGAGGCGACGACGGGATCGACAGGGCCAGGGGACGGCAACACACGCGTCCGGGGGCGCCCGTGGTCCATGCCTCCGGCGAGGCTCCCGGGCGAATGCGTGTAGTGCCCGCCCCCCTGGGCTGCATTCGCCCCTCTCGTCGCCTCCGGCCGTCGCCGACGTGCTGCTGAGGGCCAAGGCGGACGCCCTGCCGCAGGCGGGCGGCGCGTCCAGGCCCCCGTCCAGCCGCAGCGCGGCGACGACGGCCGAGACGGGGGGGCGCGTCGTGGGCCGCTTCTGCCTGCGCGACGTGGAGGCTCGGGAGGGCGCTTGAGCGGTCAGCAGCGCCGCCCTGCGTCGGGGGCGGCAAGGAGGGGGGGTGGTGGCCGGGGGTGGGTGGGATGTCCTCGCGGGGGCCATGAGATCTCCCCAGATTTCATGTCGCCTCTCCTCGTGTCAATGCGTCCCCGCCCCCCCCCCACCCCCCCCCTGGGCCGCGGGCCATGAGTTGCGCCCCCCCCCTCTTGGACGCCTCCCTCTTGGAAGCCCCCGACTGCGCCAGCCACCCTCCCTTCCTGAGATCCCGGCGTCGCGGAAGGGCGCCTGAGCGGGAGTAGCGCCGCCTTGCTTCCTCCCTCCCTCCCTCCTCTTCCTCCTCCTTGTCGGGGAGACGTAAGACTCGAGTTCGCCAGATCTCGGGTTTGCCGTCGCTGTTTGACGCTGGAAGATTATATATTGGGGCCAACAGATCTGGGCTCGTAAAGCAATCATGTACTACGACATCTGAGTTTCGGCGCTCCGGCGCCCCCGCCGAGCTCTTCGAGGGCAACCCCTTGGGGCGTACATCGGCGCTTCTCCTCGTCCTTGTTTGACAGGCCCGTCTGGATGTCGACGGTCCAGTTTCCGTGGGACATTTGCATCGGGAACTCGCGTCAAATTTCAGGCTGGGTCTCGTCATTTTCTTGACGGCCTCGCCAGGCCAACCCGAGTCCCCCGAACCCGAGTCTTACGTTTCCCCGACACTGAGATCCATGGCGGGAGAGCGTTTGAGCAGGAGCAGCGCCGCTTTGCTCCTTCCCTCCTCTGTTCGGGGAGCAAACAATGGCATAAACATAAACTTTCGGAGGTCCGCGCGGATTTCTTGGATCGGCGCTGGTGCCCCACTGGCGGAGCCTCTGGCGCCGCCCCTGGCTCGACTCGCGCGCCGGGGAGGGGGGTCCAGCGCCGATCCAAGAGATCTGCGCGGACCTCCGACAGTTTATGTTTACGTCATTGCTTGTTTCCTGATCTTCCTCCTCCCTGAGATCCAGCCGTCGCGGGAGGGCCTTTGAGTAGCACCAGCACCGTCCTGCTCCCTCCCCTCTGCTTCCTCCTCCCCGAGCTCCAGGCGTCGCAGTTCTCGGCGCTTCTCGGGCGCTGCGTAATGGGAGGATTGGGGGGCGAAGAAAGGTGCGGGGCGCCCGCGCAGGATCTAGATTCAGAGGCGAAATGGTTGGTTGGCCTGCGCGCAGCAAGAGATATGCCAGCACCCACGCCGTCCCTGTCAAAAAGCAATGCAAAGTGATCGCAGGGCGCCCGCGCATGCTCCAGATTTGGAGGCAAAGTGTACTTTGGATTGTTTTTGACGGGTGGTGGTGGGGGGGGTCGGCATGGGTCCAGGTTGCTTGCTAGTCAGGTGGGGAAGGTGCGTTTATTAAAAGGGAGCAGTGATCAGGCTACCCCAAGCGGCAAGCCGCATCGTTCACTTCCACCCGCCCAGTCTACATGTAGCACCCGCGTGTTAGCAGAGGCACGGACCGCCATCGACAACCATCGGGAATCAATTCAGACGCCAGCCAGGCGCGCGATGCCCTTGAGATGCGCCGCACGTGCCAGGTGCGCCACGCGCACCAGGGGCGCCACATTGGGCAATATGTCGAACGGCGACTGGGCGGCGACGGCGACGCGGCGGCGACGCGGCGGCGACGATGACTACATAGCCAACAGACTGGCCGTCGGGCCCAGTTCCTGAGAAAACAGGGAAGAAACCCTAAGTGCAAGCACCGTTTGGGAAAACATGCGAAGTTCACTTTGCCAGGGACGGCGGGTGGGGCGGCATACTGCCTGCTGCGCGATGGCCACATATATTGTATCACGTAGATTACAACACATGGATCGCTTCACAAATACTGCACCACGGAGATTGCACGACATATATTGCATCACATCGATAGCATCACATAGAATCTCCCCTCTAAAAGAGTACTAGTATCTCCCTCCCCCCCTGAGTGAACTGTCCCCCGAAGCATGTTGCAATTTAGATTCTGGCCCATCCTCAATACTAAGTAGGAAGTCGCACCTTCGAAGGCAGGCCGGTATCTTCCACCCCTTAATCTTCTGCAAACAATACTACGTGCGCGCACTCGTTTATCAAACATCGTCAGTTTTCAAGACTCCCTTGCCAAAATACGGGACGGAGTGCACGCGCGCGCTTGCGCGCACGCCGAAATTTCTCAAGAACCGCAGTGTCCCGAACACAGATAAGAACACATGTATTCGCAACAATATTCGTTAAAAAACGGCGCTCGCGCTCATGCAGATATTTATGAACACCATAGGTTGAGCCAGTATTTTCATCAAGTGCTACCGAACGTACCTCTCTCGCGCGCACGTCGATATCGCTCGAACGCCCCTGTGCGCGTGTTGTCGCAAGAATCCCTTGCCAAAAACGGGACGAGATGCACGCGCGCGTCGTCGCGCGCGCATGCGGGAATCCGTCGAAAGACTTCAGGTCCCGTAGAGATTTCGAAATCAAGTGTCCCGAAAACATATGAACAGACCGCGTGGTTTTGCATCACCAGTTTTCAAACATGCCTGCGCTCGCGCTCCTGCGAATTCTGACGATACTTTGCCAGGTTGTTTCGACCTTTCAATTAGATTCGGCCAGACGGGCCTCTCGCGCCGCACGTCGAAATCGTTCGAACGCCCTGGCGCGCGTGCTGGGGGGCACGATCCTTGTCAACAAAAAACCGTGCTGGCCACTCTCGCGCGTCGGCCGCGCGCGCACGTCGATTTTTTCCAGAACCTTCATCACCGACGCTAGGACGCCGTCATTGTCGTCGGCGTGATCAGCATCGGCGCCGTCATTGGCCTTGCCGTCGTCGTTGTCATCATCGTTTCCAGCATCGCTGTTACCATCATCGTGTATAGCTGTGTCGACATTGCCATGATACCGCGCCCGCCCAAGTCGCCGACTCGCACTGAAGTGCCCGTTGGGAAGTGCCCAGCGGTCAGCGCCACCGCTTGCGCGTCGGGCGCGCCAAACTACAGGCTCGGAATTTGTTCTTCCTACGTCACGCCAAGGCCCCATCAATCAGCCGAAAGACAAACGAAACCTTCCGCGCCCAACCCCGTCCGCCTCAGCGGACATATGGTCTAAACGCCCTCCCATTAAATTCTAAACGAGCTCGCGCCAAGGGGGGGTCCTGAGGTGATCCCTTTTTATAAGTTCGAATTCAACTAAAGAGAGTGGGTGGAGCCTGGTTGGGCGATTATTCTTGGGACGTCCGCTAAATCTACCTGGGCCCTGGTTTGGCTTGGTTGGGCGGGTCAAGCCGCTTGAGATCCTCAGAATTTGTGTGGTGTGGCCCCTGGTTTGGCCTGGTTTGGGCATGGTCTCGCTTGAGACGTCCTCACAATTTCCCCGGTTTGGGCTGGCTCGGGCTTGGTCTCGTTTGAGATGTTCTCGCACTTCGCCAGGTTTCGCCTTGGTTTCGCCTGGTTTGGGCCCAGTTTCGCTTGAGACGTGCTTGCAATGTGCTTAGTTTCGGCGCGGTTTCGCTTGACACGTCCTCGCATTTTGCTTGGTTTCGCTTGGTTTGGGCTTGGTGTTGCTTGAGACGCCCTCGCAATTTGCTTGGTTTCGCCTGGTTTCGGCACGGTTTCGCTTGAGACGTCTTTGCAAGTTGCCTGGCTTCGCTTGGGTTTCGCTTGGTTTGGACCCAGTTTCGCATGAGACGTCCTCGCAATTTGCCTGGCTTCGCTTGGTTTCGGCTCAGGTTCGCTTGAGACGCCCTCCCAATTCGGTCGGTCCACCCGGTGTGGGTGTGGTCTCGCGGCGTCTGGGCAAGACCGCAGGTCAACGGCGTTGTCGTCTCCGTCGTCGTCGTCGTCCTGGTCGTCGTCGGCGTCGTCGTGAGAGGGGGCCCCGACGCTCCGTCGCATGGTGCAGGGAAGTGAAGGTCTCATTCATTCACACACGTGTCGGGCGAAGAGAACTATGCACATGCACCGATCCTGGCAAGGCCAATTTTTGACCCAGGATCGGTGCATATGCCTTCCTGGCCAAGGTCGGAGGGCGTATGCACCGATCCTGGGCTCAGGATGGGCCTGGCCAGAATCGGTGCATGTGCATAGTTCTTTTCCCTCTACACGTGGTGGGCGTAAACATTCGGAACGTTACGGCCCCTGGGTGTTCCAAAGACCCGTTGGATGCTGTCGATGTGTATGCGACAGCGAACCGACATTTCGCACACGTCATGGTAGCAAACACACCCAGGACGGAGCGTACTGGACACACATTGGCCCACACTCCGCACTGGTTGTGCTACAAGGCAACACGGGCAGTGGGTGTGGACATCCGAAGCGCAGTATGTTCGGCCACTGTATCACGTACTTGGTTCCAGCAAAAATATAAGTGAAAAGTCCCACGGGGAAAGATTCGCGTAGCACGCAATGTCCTCATATCTCCTCTCTCTTGCGTCGCCCTGCCTCCTTTTGCAGGCGACGCTGAGATGACCCTGAGGCTCAATATGATCCCGACACGGTTTCTTGATAGTCTCGAGCTGGCAACGGAGGTGACCCAGCAGTGGGCGATACCGAAATGGCCCGATAGCTTGATGATGGAACTAGGCACGCCGAAGGCGACTGCAAAGTGACCCAGCGACGATCGCGTGATCCAAACATGACCCGGCGTGCTTTCAAAGTGACCTGCCGACGATGCCGAAATGCGCCCACCGCCATTCGCATGTAGACAAAACGGTTTTGCGACTTGCTGATCATGTCAAGCTGATCTCAAGATGGCCCAACATGATTTGAAGAGGTCCTGACGAGGGCTCCTCGGCGACCAGGCGATTTCTTCAGAAAGAGCGCGTTCTGTGGTCGCTTGAAAGGGGGAGAGGTGGAACCCTACCCCCCCCCCCTTGGATGAAGGGGGGGGTTCGAACCCCACCCCCTCCCGTGACGCAGAGGGGGGGGTTCGAACCCCTCTCCCCCCCCGCCCCCTCCCCTCCCCCTCCTCCCCTATTTTTCCTCTCTCCCTCTCCTCGGGCCGGCGCCTGCGTCGGCGGCGGCTGGCGGCGGCGGCTGGCGGCGGCGGCGGCAGTGACGACGACTTCTTTTTCTGGGCCGCCGCCAGCGCCTGCGGCGGCGGGCGGTGGCGGTGGTTTGTGGAGGTGGTGCTGGTGGTGGTGGTGGTGGTGGTGGCGGTGGAGGTGGTGTGGGTGGTGGTTGTGGTGGTGGTGGTGGTAGGTTGTGCTGCTGGTAGTTGTGGTGGTTGTGTCGGCTGTGGTGGTTGTGTGGTAGACTGTGAGTGTCGTGGTAGTGGTGGTGGATTTTGTGGTGGTGGTGGTGGTGAGTTGTGGTGGTGGGGGTCGTGGTGGTGGTGGTGGTGGCTGTGGTGGTGGTGGTGGTGGTTGTGTAGTGGGTTGGTTGGTGGTGGTGGTGGTGGGTTGAGGTGGTGGTGGTGGAATTGGTGGAAGTGGTGGTGGTGGTGGTGGTAGTAGTAATCGTCGCTGCGTCCCCGCCGTCGGCGTTGCTGGCCGCCCCCAACGCCGGCGCCGGCGCCGGCGCGGGGGGGTGAGGGGGTTCGGGGGGGGGGGGGTTTAGTGGGAGGGGGGGCCCCCCCCCGGTTCGAAACGCGCCGCCGATTGTTCCCAAGGCAAAAGCGCTCGTGAAACGCGCTCTCTCTTCCTTCAAGATGGCCCCAACGCAACAGGAATCATGCAACGGCCCAGGATTATGGTTGTGGGTGGGATTTACGTGGCGGAGTATTTGATCGACCGGGGCCTTGGGTCTGTCATATTTCTAATGAGTGGGATCTTAACGTGGCTGAAATAAACGTATAATGTTATACATGGGCTAAGTTAGGCGGGGTCCCGCCTGGACTGCGCAAAAGTTCGACTGTACCAACCTTCTACGGGGGCACGGGGGGCTCGGCAGGCGCAGGGTTATTTCCGCTAGCTTCTGCTGCCCCCGTTTTATTTCCGCCGCCTTCCGCGCGGCAAGCGCCACCATGAAATTCAAGGAACTTTCACTGGGCCGATGTAGTGCAACCGTCGCTCACACAAATCCTTTTTTTCCCAACCATCCTGTGGTGTTGGGTCCTCGTTTTGAAGAGGTGCCCTGCGTTCCTCTCCTCCTCTCCTCCTCCCTCCTCCCTCCTCCCTGCGTTTCACCTATCAAAAAAAGACGGCGCCCCGCGTCCCTCCCTCCCTCCCTCCCTCCCGCCTCCTCCTCCCTAGTGGCGCAGCTCGCATGGAGCCGCCGCCCCATTTTGGCACACCCCTCACACGTTTCGTGGCTCCACACGGAGCTCCACCTAAGGTCCCAGTGGCGCAGCTCGCATGGCGCTGCCGCTCCATTTTGGCACACCCCTTGCACGTTTCGCGGCCCCATAGGGAGCTCTACGTAAGGTCCCAGTTGCGCAGTTCGCATGGCGCCGCCGCCCCATTTTTGGCACACCCCTCTCACGCTTCGTGGCCCTATAAGGAGCTCGAACAAAGGTCCCAGTGGCGCAGCTCGCATGGCGCTGCCGCCCCATTTTGGCACACCCCTTGCACGGTTCGTGGCCCCATGGTGAGCTCTTCGTAAGGTCCCGGTGGCGCAGCTCGCGTGGCGCCGCCGCCCCTCTTTGGCACACCCCTCACACGTTTCGTGGCCCCACAGGGAGCTCCACCTAAGGTCCCAGTGGCGCATCTCGTATGGCGCCGCGCCAAAATTGGACGGCGGCGCCATGCGAGCTGCGCCACTGGGACCTTAGGTGGAGCTCCACGTGGGGCCACGAAACGTGTGAGGGGTATGGGGCGGCTGCGCCATGCGAGCTGCGCCATTGGGGCCTCAGGTGGAACCCCGTGTGGGGCCACAAAACGTGGGAGGGGTGGGTGAAACGCAAGGAGGGAAGAGGAGGGGGGAGGGGGAGGAGGAGAGGCGGAGGAGGAGGAGGAGGAACGCGGGGCACCGTTTCTTCAAAACGAGGACCCAACACCACAGGATGGTTGGGAAAAAGAATGGAAAGGAAGCGGGTGCGATCCTCGTGGCGAGCGTGCCGACATGGGCGTCGCGGCGTGCAGGCGCTGCTGTCGGGGTCCAGGGGGCCCTTCCTGCGGCGGCCACGCTCAGTGTCACGAGTACTCAGGGCCAGGCAGACGTGAACCATTCACACACATATATATATATATATATATATAGCTCTGGCTCGAGTATTTCGGCGTTCGCCAGAGCGTGGACGATATGCCCGCTGTCCTGAAAGTCGGGCTTCTATGTCACACACTGACAGTCTACATGCGTCTCATTTCTTGGAATCCGATGTCTCTGCAAGATTACGACAAACGCCTGGAAATTTCACAGGAGCTCGAACACATAGATGCCGTCCTCCTCTCTGGAACGCAGACCAAGACTACGTCCTCCTACGAGACGCACTCGACAGCGGAGTTTCTCATGCTGAAGTTTGGATGGCATCGCAGTAATAAGAACACCACAGGCAACAAATCATGCGGCACCGAGATTTGGCTGAGTCGACGTTGGTTCAGGAAGACACACATAGTCAAGATATGGCAACCTCCACCCGCTCTACGCGGACGTGTAGGCGCCACGCGCGTGAAGAGCGCCCTGTTCGACTTCACCTTCATCACAGCATACTTCCCTCCGAGATCGCAGCGCATCGCCACCGCCTCTAAGAACGAAGTCATCATCGACAAAATGCTCAGCTATCTGCATGACATCGTCTCGAACTTGCCGAACCGTACCTGCGCGTTTATCGGCACCGACCTGAACGACAGTCTCGCCCGCACTCACTCGACAGAGGACGACGACGCCACCATAGGTGTCCACGCATACGGTCAGCAGCACTACGCGGGCGACGCCTTCCACACGTTTATGAAGGACTACGCCCTGTGCGCGACGAACACGCACTACCCGTGCGGCCCTACTTATCACGGACTACGAGGGCACTCGAGCTACATCGATTACTTGGTGATGCCGATACGCTATCTACCGCGAGTACGTCGCCATAACATCGCGTACCGCCTGACCAAACGACTCCGAGCATTTCCGTCCCAACGACTGTTGGATCACATGATGCTGTACATCGACGTGGACTGCACCCTTACATACGGCAAACCTCAGACAACGCCGCAGTGGGACTACACGCGCATATTCTTGGCATGGAAAGGTGAACGATTCTACGAATGGGCTAAGCAGCTACGCGACGACATTGAGTCTGACCTGTCTAACTACCTCAATGAGAACGGCTACCGTGATATGGCAGACTGGGCTGAAAGACGTACGATGGAATCTGGATGGCAATTATTGATATCTAAGATACGCACACGAGCTCTGGAATATTTTGAAGCAAGGAAGTCTACGATCGAGCTAGAGTATCAGCAGCTAGCAGAGCAACGTCGTCAAGCCCTACACGCACGCACACATGCTCGGCAGACCTTAACAGACGACCTAGAGGACACGCTTGCTCTTCACCGTTGCAGCGCTGCCTGCAAAAAAACTTCGACGTCGACTACGAGACCTCCGAGATGGACAGTACTTCCGCGAACTACAACAAGCTGATGAGGCAGGACTGGAAACAGAGGTTTGGCGTGCTTGTCGACGCCTTGCAGGCAACGGAAAGGGCCCTGGCAAACGTTGCTACTTCGATCTCCCTGACGCTCGCCCCTCTGTTCAAGCATGGACTGAAGATATGGCACTTCCTGGAGCGGAAGGAGGAATGGAGGCGGCACCGATTGATATTGAGCACTTCATCGACACCGCCGCGTCGAACGACGAGCGGTTCTGTCCTTCTGCACATCAGTGGAGACATGCCCAGTACGTTTTTGACGCGATAAAACGCCAGCTACGGAAGAATTGCAAACGCCGACGAGCTGCTCCTGAATGGTCGCTACCTGCAGAGATCTGGTCTCTTCTGCTCGTCGATAGAAGTGATGATTGCAAAAAAGACGGCAGCCGTGAGTACGACCACGCGATGACTTTCCCTGGCCCCCTCCTCGGCGATGCGATTCTAACCCAACTAGCTGCGGTTCGTCAGCACCAACGGCTCAATGCATGGTGGAACCTCTCTCAGACTTATCAAGTAAGCAAGATGAACAATAAACCACGTACTCGAGGCACTCGATTACAACGCGGATTATGCACGTTCGGAAAGACATGGGTTGCTTCAAGACAGCCACTCACATCCACACCATTGCATGATATTGAGCACGGCTATGCGCGAGCACGATCACGCTCAGCAGCAATTACCGTCGGATTAGCACTGCAGTGGCGCCTTACCAAGCAGCAACGAAGCCACATCACTACGAAGCACGACATGACGAACGCTTTCGCTTCAGTGAATCATTCCCACCTCGACGGTGCCGTGGACAAGGTATACCTCCCTGGCGACTGTACGATCATGAAGAGCAGGCATCGTCGAGCAGCATGTGCGATTAGCGATGGAATTGACACTCAGGGATACCAGGACACCGTAGGTTGCTTCATGGGAGATGCTGACGCTGCGATCAAGTTCCGCGTGGCCTTCATGCAGCCCGCTACCGAATGGAATGATGCACTTACTACTGATACCAGCACATCGATGGTTGCGGGGTGCGAGTTCACTGGCACAAACGTCGACCTCAGCGTTCGCAAGTACGCCGGCGACCTCACCAAGACCCACATGTGTCACGACGCGCAGATGGCAGCCTACAAAGTTCAACAATCTGACCAGATCCTGAACGACAAGCTGCGCACCATCGGACTGCAGCAGAATGCGGGGAAAAAGGCTCTTCTACCGACGTTCGTCGGCACTGGCGCACACAGATATGCACGCGCCCTGCATTATCGCAAGATACCTGTTGACGGCGAAGTCCATTCCTCGACCCTGTTCCTAGACTCCATCATGCAGGCGAACGGTCACAACCACGCCGAGGTTAAGGAACGGTGTATTGCTGCGGCTCGCGGATGGCGAAGTATGGGACGTTTTTGGAAGAATTGCCGATATCTGAGACGTCGCAAAATGGTTTTCAGAAGTCAGGTATTATCGGCCGCTACCTCTGGATTCGAAGCACGTGTACTGACAAAAGCACAACTCGATCAGATAGACGCCTGTGTAGCTCGTTACGCTCGAGCCCTACTTCAAGGCACCGCATATATCAAGCAGTCCGCTGACGACGACGCCATCTCTGGCACCACCGAGGTTGTACGCAACATCTCATCTCATGCAGCCTGGAAAAAATTAAAGATGGTACCGCCTTCCCTGGACATACAGATCGTGCGCATCAAGCGATGGCAACGCGTTGCACGCGAACCTGATCATCACGCTCAACTACTAGCATGTGTTTTTGGCCAACTACTCTGCGAATCCACGACGACATTGGACTTCCCCTGGGCCCCTGTGCACACAGCCTCTACATGCAGCGCTCGTGGCTCATCCGATGGTAACGGCCCCACACATATGACCAATCCTTGGCGCAAACAGTTTTTTGATGACATGAAGTTGCTGAATGTATTTGCAGACGGACGAGCATGCCTAGACGTCATTGGCGACGATCTACTTGACATTTTTCGACCGACACCTGGTCGCGACGTGTTTATCAAGCTAACGATCGCACGTGCACGAAAGTGGTGGATTGCACAGCCCGTCCCACCACCCCGCAGTGCTCCAGATGCAACAGTCGCCTGGAGTAGCCCCCATACGTGTGGCCTTCTATGTGCGGATGGAGCGTTATGCCTGTTCACGGCCGAAACAAAACACGCGCTCCGAGTACACCAAACGATGAGTGGGGAGGGGGGCGAGCACGGTCGAATATGCGAACATACGGGATTCACGATGACGAACCAATGCCCAAACTGCCGATCGACATTTGCGAGCCGACAGACAGCGATCAATCATCTTGCTGCTGCTTATCGATCTGGGCGATGCCAACAACACCGCTCTGTTTACAACTTCGAGGTGAACGATCTTCCGCAGCTGTTTTGCCCAAGTGACGTCTGCGAGCTCACCTTCGCTACCCTTGACGAGCTGCAAGCTTACATCGCGACAGAACACCTTCCCGAACCTCGCCCTCATGTCGTGGATGAGCTTACTGCCCAACGCTGGAGAGCCCGCAGGCGCAGCCGCGGCAGAAGCGGCACAGCCTGCACACAAGTCCCGGCGCCGCCAGCACACCGGCCGTGGAAGCCAACAGAGTGGGTCGAAGTCCAAGATGGTGGACCTGCAGACGCTCGACCTGGAGGAGATGGACCTGAAAGATATTCAGCGAATGTTCCCCATTGTCATGAAGTTACTACTCAACGTTGCGATGAGGCAGCGTCAGACCGACGCCATACTGATCAAGACGTACCTCGTTTCACCTGGCACGAAACGCGTCGTGGCGATCCGAGCTCGTGTTCGCGCATGGGTAAAAAGAGCCGAAGAGATACGAAGTACGACGACGGCAACACAGATCGATGCGGAGATGGCGAAGATCGGCGCGATCAGCACCGCAGCCTTCGCAGGTCTGCTCGAAGGTCTCCATCAGGAAGGCGCGTCCGTCGGCGGCCTCAACCAGCAGAACCTGACGGCGCTGGGCGAGAAGCTGAAGACCATGGACATCAAGCAGGTAGTCGAGCTCGCCCCGCTCGTGAAAGCCAGCGACACGCACGACGCCGCGCAGTGCAAGCTCCAGATCAGCCTCAACCCCAAGAGCGACGTCGACCTCAGTGTGATTCACGAATCACTCATCCAGACGGGAGCGATATACAAGCCAGGACAGGGACCGATGGTACACATGGAGAGGTCTCTACACACGAAGCTGACGCAGTTAGAGGACGTGACCATGGGATAGGTTTCTACGCCTCCAACTGGACAAGGCATAGAGGTGCGCAATGGGACCCATGTATTCTGAAGAATACTGTGACGACAGGCAAGGGGCGCTACTCGCCTGCCTCAGGGAATGCGCCAACTCCTACGCCAACTGTTCAGGGTAAGGAGAGCCCACCACACGCATCTACGAACGCGTCTCCATCGACGCCAGCAGTTCAGGGCAGAGGGTGCCCACCTTCAGCATCACAGAGTGCGCCTGCACCATCTGTTGCGCAGGGCCTGGGGAGCCCATCATTTGCTTCACAGAGTACGAGTACTTCAGTTGTTCAGGGTATGGAGAGCCCACCGCTTACATCGCAGAGCGCGCCGACCTCTACGCCAACTGTTCAGGGCATGGGAGGCCCACCTCAAGCATTGCAGAGTGCACCCACCTCTATTGCAGTCGTTCAGGGCATGGGCCGCCCACCTACTGCAGCCACGAGTGCACCCTCAGCAGTGGTTCAGGGCATGAGAAGCCCACATCGAACACCTACGAGCTCTACCCCCTCGTGTACTCGTACTGAGATGTGGACAGCTTCGCTGTTAGCACACGCCCGCGCCCTTGCCCAGGCTGGAAAGCAGAGCCGCTCTGAGGACCCCGAGCCTAGCCTGCCCGGCGCCCCTGAACCCCCTCCTTCGTCCTCCGAGCCCCCTCTTCCTCCTCCTCCTCCTCCTAAGAGGCCTCGCAGGCCTTCCGTCCCACTGCCAGCTCGCACTAATTATACTTACAATTCCCGCGGCTCGTCTTTTCCTCCCACTGCTGCCAGACAGAGCACAGGTGTCGATTCACGGACGATGGATGCCATTATGAGACTTGTAGGAACGAGCAGGCGCTAAGACCTGCGTTTCGTTTTCTGTCAGTGTGTGACTATATGGTTCATTTTCGGGTGTAGCCCGATCCTAGAGGCACTCGGCGTCCGAGACATCCGTACTGCTGCCTCCGAGGGGTCCGATCCGATCCGATATATTTATATATATATATATACAGCCGTTTATGAGACCTCAGCCACACGCACTGAATCTCGCACCGTTGAGACCAGGTCTTCATGACAATGGCGAGCGATGTGCCCAGATGGCACGCCCCACTCACCTGCCCGTCCGTGAGACGCGGGCTGCGGGTGGCCATCGGTGCTGGAAGAGATGAGAACCGCCCTAGCGGGGGCGATCACAGCGGGAGCAGCGGGCAGCGGATTAGAACAGACAGTGGCTCGAAGGGGCACGACATGAATATTCTTATACTTCAGTCGATTTTGTCAGCCCCACGGGCACCCAGCGCAGAACCGACATGCCTCTTCAGCAACAACATTCGGGGAATCGCTGGAGACTGCAGAGTGGATGGACACGAGCGTCGATGACCAACAGATCGGCGGGGATTCTATTCAGTTTTGGACGCGAGCTGCGGCCGCGGCGCGTACGACGAGTGACGGCGGCCCCAGAGCAATGTCAAGGGCGGGGATTGGCAGCGATATTGGCATCGCGACAATTCGACTATGCGTTTGTGGGCATGTATATACCTCCCCGCCCAGCTACGACACATGGACGCGCACTTTATGAAATATGTGTGGATACCATGACGGATTGGCTTCAAGAGATACTACAGCAGACTCCCAGCCGAAGCGTGCCCATCATCACCATCGACTTCAATGATGGACCAGGGATGCTACTGACCGACAACGGGAAGGGACTTCGCTATGGGCGACACGGACGCAGTATACCAGCCTGGAGCCAAAAAGGAACACTACGCATGGCGACGCTTCAGGGATCTACTGGGAGGAAACGCGATGGTGGCGACGACGACACAACAATCGGACGCAGTATGGTATGGAAAGTGTGATCACAGTCTTTTGGTGGATTATGTGTGTATACCACAGTTTATGAGCAGGTGGAAACTCAGTTGTGGGCCATTGGCGGGGCTGGGAAGGGCCTTGCAACAGATACCTACCACATCAAAAAGAGATCATGAGCCTGTTCATGCCGACCTAGGGGTACCTACAATATCATAATAAGGACAAAGAGAACAGACGCCCACGTGGAACGCTGAAATGATGATGCAAGCGTACACGGGACGAGATCAGGAAACGAACGATCATTTCAGTGAAGAAATGGAGCTAACGGTGGACCACAAGTGGGATGAGCTGCTGGTCTCTGCGAACCGGGCCTCGCCAGCCTATCTGTTTGAAAAGTTCGAACAGATATGCTGATTCAACCAGGGCAACAATTTTCCCCAAAAGACCCTGACCGACATGAGCGACACAACGCACTACGAGAACGACGCATGCTACTGCTCACCGAAGGGACTATAGGCTACGCCATGATGAACAATCCCAGACAGAGGAGCAGGTGGTGATTGACGGCCTGTTATAGATCCCAGCCTACACGCGAGAGAAAAAGGGGATTGGAATGGAAGCGCTACCAGGATGAACTGCTGGAACAAGTATGGGACAATTTGGCGAATAAGAAATATGGCGGAAGTATATCGACTGGTGAGGAGGGCGGCAAACACAACATATGGTGTAAAGAGACGGCAGTACCTTTCAGTAAAAGCGACGGATCTTACCACGACACGGTGAACATATTCTTGGCAACGTTATGGACCAGACGGCGGTAACACTAGTGGAGGACTGGAATGATTGGCGGACGAAGCTGCCGCCAGGAGCGCACGAGAATGCGGTACTTGACGAACCACATCGCCGAGACGCTTTGCACGACCATCGAAGGCTGGAGCGATGGATCAGGAGGGCCCCGAAGAGGAGGACGGAACCACCATGGGCCGCCCCATTAGAGTTCCTGGTCAGATTGACGAACCCGAACCCCGGAGCACACCCGCGGAAAGGACCCGCATGACTCGGGCCCTCAGAGGGACCTCCGAGCGCCCCGCTTTTCCGAGCTGTTCTGGAGGACGGCCTCTTTCGGATTGGGCGAAGTGGTAGGGCCCCGAGCCGCTGGCATCTGAGCGAAGGCGCCGCGCTGCCCAAGAAGGTGGCGGCCCGTTCTCTAGGAGGCACAGCCAAGGGAACCCGAACAATTGATCGGTCGGCGCCTCTCGGCAAGGGATGGCACGCTGTTCAGGGCGGCGCGCCGAGCACGCCAGCGCAGGCGAACGGTTTCATGCAAGACCGCTCGAAGGAGGCGGCCATCACGGTCGCGCATTGCACGATGTGGCGCGCGCACAAGCAAGGGCGCACAAGCATCACGCATTTGCACGATGTGAGCAATGTTTTCGGCAGTGTCTCCTGGCAGGAATTCGACGAGGCCCAGCGCGAACTCATGGGCGAAGAGTTGCAACGCCTTGGCGGACTCAGATACCGCGAGGCAGTGCAGCTACCCAGCGAGGAAGGCATGATCACGTATCGGATCGGGTGTGGCGCGTTCATGGGTGACCCGCACGTTGTGCGCTTGTTCCTTCTTGCCTCTCAGAGCGGGGTGAACGCGCGGCAGCGCAGCCAGCGCGCAGGCGATGGTTTAGAAGCTTTGGCGGTTGACGAGAGGGAGTCTTTGGGGTCTCTAGCCCGGCGTGGTTTTCTCGAAAACAGTGCTATGGACAACGCTCTGGAGACGATCGGCGGCCGGCAGAATCGCGAGAAGCAGGAGATTCGCCCCGCCTTCGCTGGACGCGGCTCGACAAACTATGCTCGGGGCCTCCGCTCGGGGGAAGTCAGCCTGCCAGCGGCATTCAAGCCTCGCGCTAGATATCAGGGGGGCCCAGATACAGATAAGCGGCAAGATTGGGGAGGAGCTTTAAAAAGACGCAAGGCAGTCGAACGATAGTTTTTGTTGCCCTTGGCTGTTTTTGGAGTTTGAAGCGCACCCCCTGGGAGGTCAGACGCGCGTCGATCATTTGCTGCGCGCAGAACGCAGCCCTGTCGGGGAACGAGGCCTTCTGCTTCGCCGAGGCCAACTGGCGCGAGCTGGACAGGCTCGCGGCCAGATTCGCCCGCAGGGCTATGCGAGGGGCATCTCGCAGAATCGAGATCTCTACAGAGGCGGGAGAGGCAAAACACAAACACTTGACTACGGCAGAAGTGTTGCGCTACTGGAGGATGGCACCCGCGAAACTTGAAGCACAAGTCCGAAGATTGAAACGACCTCAGAGGATTGCGCCTCGACCTCCCGCCCCCGCGATCAGGAACTCACAGCGATCTTCGGCCAGCGCCCTTTCGAGCCGAGCCCCACTATCGAGGGCCAGGACTTGAGGAACGGGGGGGGAGAGATGAACCCATGGGCGAAGAGGACCAGGGAGGACATACTGGACGGACTGGAGGCCATGGGAGACGACATTACGTGGCTGAAGGCTGAAGGAGGAGCTGGAGGAGGGAGTCCTAAAGCTAATCCAGGACCAGGAGTTGGCGGCCCAGTTCAGCTCCATCGGTTTCGCACGATTGAGGGCTGGCGCCTGCGCTCGTGCAGTTCCGCCCCCAGGATGGGCCCCGCGGCAGGTGCCTCAGATGGAGCCCACGAGAGAGCCACAGACCCAGCACGAGACTAAATGGGCATGTGGACGTTGCGACGACGATGGGGCTATGTGCCAGGAGGTATTCACATCATTCAAATCAGTCAAACAACATCGACTACATAAACATGGACTGAGAGGCACATGGACGTGCACAGTCATTACTAACATTTGCCCGTGGTGTCTCTCTGCATATGGGTCAGTTGTGACAACGCAAAAAAAACACTTTGCCGCCAGTGTCAGGGGGGGGGGGGGGGGCGATGCGCGCGCCGCTCGCCGTGCCGAGGGGGCCGCCTTCAGCCAGATTTGAAAACGCGTCGCATCTGCAGCCAGGAGTGCTCAAGCGTCGAGGAGCTGCAGATGCACCTGAGGTCCCGCGCTCCACCGCTGGACCTATCGCGCCTGGAGGGCGACGGCCATGGGCTTGGGAGGCGCGGCCTTCGCGCCCAAGGAAGGTGGCGACGTGGGGGGCGGCGGCAACAAGCGGACCCGCACGGTCGAGAACATCATGGGAGAGGAGAAGGGCGAGAACGCGCTGTCTCGGCTTGTGAAGGTGCTGGCGCGACTGGCACTGGCGAGCGCGGCGGAGCTCAGGGAGATCGCGGGCATCGTCTTCGCAACGCTCCTCATCCCATCGGACAGCAGCGTCGCAGGCGCGACCAGGAAGGCCGGCCAGAATTCCCACGCAATGGTGAAGGAGCTGAAAGACAAGAACGACGAGAAGGGCTTGGAAACGCTTCGGCCCCCGCACGTCCACATCTTCGCGGCGACGGCGCAGGGCATCGACCGGGGCGAGTGCGGGCAGAGCAGCAGTGGCGCGATTTCGCCGTTCTGGACGAAGTACATCAATAACAAGAGCGCGGCAGAGGTGCAAGAAGTGGCGCCGCGCTGCAAGTGCCGGCCGACCAAGCCGAAGGAGAACAAGAAGAACGTGGCGAAGCTCGCGATGGCAATCCACGGAGACCACGCGAAGGTGCAGGAGGCCTCGGAGACGGAGCTCAAGAAGCAAGGGGGTTTGATCAAGAAGGGGCCGGCACCTCGTCATCCACTGGAGCGAGCGGCCCAACAGCTCCTCGACGAGTTCGAGGGCAGCGCCAGGAGCGGCAAGTAGAGCGGCAACGCCAGCGGCGAGGGCAGCAGCGGCAGCGGCAAGGGAGAATCACCGACAGCCAGAGAAACATCATGGCGAGACACTCCCTGCGACTATTACAGCTGGTGGAGGGAGGTCATGCACCGCTGGAAGTGGCAATGCGTCAAAGCTACTGCTGCTATGACGGTGGACCCCGCGAGACGACGTGGCCAGATTTTTTTTGTTCCTCCTCTTCTTCTCGGGCTGCGCCTGCCCGCCCCGACAAGTGCCACTCGACCTCCTCCTCCCCTCGCCTTTTAAAAAACGATTGCCTTGCGCTGCTCTCCCCTTTTTTCTCCGCCGGCCCTGGTGGCGCAGGGCAGCCCTTAAGTTCCTCGCCACAGGGCGCTGCAGACTGCCTGGGGATCCCCCCAGCACAGCAGCCGAGCCCTTCACAGGACCTCAGGGTACGGTTTGAATAGCTTGATGGATTCACATTATGAGGAGATGGCCACAGTGGTCCGTGCTCAGTTTTTTTCCTCGTCGAGCTGACTGGGCATTGCCCCTCAGAGAGATTGATATATATATATATATATATATATATATATATATGTATATATACAGATATACACACCAGGCGTGGCCATGCCCGCACTCATGCACATATATTCACTTGCGCGCAGGCTCATTCACACTCAGACTCACTCGCGCTCAGGCTCACCCGCGCCCAGTCTCTCATGAATAGACCTATCGTCTGCGTTCGTGTTGCGTACCCCGCCACGCAATTCGGCGCGCCCCCCCACGCGGTTCGTAGACCCGTAGGGGGCACCACCGAAGAAGATATTCACAATTGCGGCACTCACAACTGCATATGGTTGGGTCCTGCGCCAGGTTAATTGTTGCGGCATTGGATCATGTGGCGGCGTTCAGAGAAAGCCCCTTCCAGCTTGTAGCTGGCTGCTTCGCGCGCGCATGCGCGGGCTAGCGCGGCCGCGGAGATGCGCCAGCCAACGCCGCGCATTCATCGCAATCGCCGCCGCGTGGGTTTTGCAAGCCAAATTGCTGGTGGGCGGGTCGGGCGATTGCGCGCGCAGTGGCCTTGACAATTTCACGTTCGGCAGGGTGAACTGCGCCACGTATATCGCACCACATATTTTGCATTACGCATTGATCCGCAGCTGTTGCACAACACTGGTCGCACCACGTATACTGCACAACACAAGCTGCGCAACATAGATGGCGCGACGCGGTTTGCACCACGTAGATTGCGCAACATTGGTTCTTTTTTCTACAAGCAGAATAGACTCTACCCCCCCCCCCCCCCCCCTGGAGCATTGCATTGTCATAGTTATTCTGCGCACTCGTCCATCCTAGATTTGAATTCATACTATCCCAGCCAGGCTGGTATTAGCCCCCCCGCCATCCCTGTCAAATCATACTGCGCGCACACTTCTTTATCTTAAGAAACCAAAGTTCAATGATCCCTTGCCAAAAAGAAGAGAAACCACCACAAATTCATCACGCGCGCGCCCATGCCAACATCGCACCAAACACAGCGTGTTTGCACGCGTGCCAGTATACAGACCGACAGCCCAACCAATGGTTTCGCAACAACATGTTTGCACATGTCCTGTCCGCGCGCTCATGTTAAGATCACAGAACAACTGTCTAGGGTTTGTTTTTGTTTTATGAATTCTGCCAAATCCAGCGAATCCATGTCACCGCTCGGTGCACCCGCGATACTCCTGTCATGCGCCGATGGCGCGAATCCCTAGGACAAGCTATAACGCGGGCCACATGCGTGCACCGCCGCGCGCGCATGACCAGTCTGACGGGTTTGTTGAACTTCCGCGCGCGCGGATTGCATTGTCAACCTTGACAGCATCACCACGATCACCTGCCTCATCGACAGATGAACATCAGCATCGCCAGCGTGTTTGCCATCATTGGTTCCGTTATCGTTCGTGCCGTCGCCCTCTTGATCATCGTCGTCGTTTGTGCCATTTTCGTCATTGTCGCAGACGTTGCCGACGTCATCTTGTCATCGCCCACGTCCGAGTATCATCGCTTTGCTCACCTTCATCAGCGACTCACGGTTGCGAGCAGCGGCAGTGAGGATGTTAGCATCGATGTCGTCATCGGTGGCGCCGCCGCCCCACGCATCATGAGTTTTGCCAAACAACTTGCGGGTGGGAGGTTGGGATGTTTGCGCGATCAGTGGGGATGACGACTTCAAGTTCAGCAGAGTGGATTGCACCACGTAGTTTGCACCACACGGATTGCCCCACGCAGATTGCACAACGCAGGGATACATTATATGTATATATACATATATATATATACACATATATACATATATACATGTACACATATACATGAAATATCTATACATGTGTAAATGTAGATATGTAGATATGGTGTTCTGTTTGAGGTCCGCGCTGGCTGACATATGTTGGAAGGGATGGTGGACCTGCGCGGAGCGGGCAACATGCCGCCCCCCTCCCCCCCCCATGCCGCCCCTGCCAGAAACCCATGCAATGTCATCGCGCGGCGTCCGCGCATACTCCAGAATTTGGCGCGCAGCGACTGTGATATTGTTTGCGAGGGATGGCCGCAGGGTGTTGGCAGCGCGCGCAGCAGGCATTATGCCGGCACCCCCGCCGTCCGTTCCAAAAGTTATGCAAAGCGATCGCGGGGAATCCGCGCATGATCCACATTTTCATACGCAGTGTTTTTTTTTTTTTGACACGGGTGTCAGTGAGGTGTTGCGTGGTCCCGGGTTTGTCGCCGGTCGGATGGGGGAGAGGGCGTGTATCAATAGGGAACACGATCGCGCTACCCCAGGCCGCCAGCCGTGTCGTTCATGTCCACCCGCCCGTCCAACACGTAGGCAGCGTCCGAGCTTGGTGCCCCGATCCTTATGAGTTCATGAGTCGTGTCGGATACCCACAACTGGTAAAATGAAGGCACCCCCACCGCCCCTGACAACAAATAGTGCAAAGTGATCGCGGGGCGCCCGGGCATGATCCAGGTTTTGCTGCACAGTGCACTTTGTATCGGCTCTTGTCAGGGATCGTGGGCCTGTACAGAGCAGGAGCAGCCTTTATGAGGGTTCCCTCCGCCGCCCCCTCGGTCCAAAACCAATGCAATTACCGTGGGCCGACCGCGCACGAACAAGCTTTTGCCACGCAGTGTGCTCTGCATGGTGTGTTGACTGGGACGACGGGAGCTGCGCAGAGCGGACATTTTGAGAGCACCTCCGCCGCCACCGTCAACAAACAATGCGAAGGGTTCACGGAGCGCCCGTGTACGGTCCGGATTTTGCCGCAACGTGTATTTCGCATGGTGTTTCACAGGGATGGCAAGCTTGCGCAGAGCCGACAATATGAGGGAAGGCGTCCCGCCGTCCTTGTCAAAGCCCACGTGAAGTGATCGCGGGGCGCCCGCGCAGAGGATCCAGTCTTTGATGCAAGATCCACTGTTGCAAGGCTTTTTGTAAAGGATGGCGGGGGGGTGGGTTCTCTTTTGCCCGGGTTTGTCGGCAATCGAGTGGCGGAGGGGGAGTGTATTATCAATAAGGACCGTGGGGGACCCATACCCCGAGCAGGCGAAGGAGGGTTGTTGGAATAGGGAAGGAAGTAATTCGTTACACCACTTTCGCCCAGAGGGCTGGTGGGATGTCTTCACGACGGGCGGTTTTGCAGTGTTTCGGGCGGCGGGGGACCTGTAGCCTATACCCCGAGCAGGCGAAGGAGGGCTGTTGGAATAGGGAAGGAAGTAATTCGTTACACCGCTTTCGCCCAGAGGGCTGGTGGGATTTCTTCGCGACGGGCGGTTTTGCAATGTTTCGGGCGGCGGGGCCATCACGGATCGACCCAGCTTGAAACATGCATCCTCCTCCTCCTCCTCCTCCATCTCCTCCTCCTCCTCCTCCTCCTCCCCCCCCTCCTCTTCCTCCTCCTCCTCCTCCTCCTCCTCCTCCTTCACTTCCTCCTCCTCCTAGATGGTGTCCAGGGTGCCGGTTGAGACTTTCACCGATATTGTGTTTTTGTTCGCAATGTCGAACCTCAGGGCCCATCGTCGTTCCCCTCCTTCTCCCAGCGGCCTATCTGTGAGAACCCTAGCAGGCGCGGCACAGGCTGGTCCCCAGGCGCATGGGGCCGAGAATTTGTCGGATCCTGGCAGCAGCGAGAGCGGTCCTGAGATATGGGCACGTGCGCTTTGCAGTGTCCAAGGTGGGCCCTAGCAATGGGGAATCGCCGCCCTCGCTTCTGAACGCTAGGGCACGGTCGGGCGGTTAATGCGTGAGAGCAGCAAGGTTGATTTCGCGCTGCGTCGGTTTTGAAGACGAAGGATCGTAGAACATCTTCTCCCGGTGTGGCACCCCTGCACAGCTCGTCGCGCTTCTGGTCGGCATCCCACCAGCCATGGTCGATCACCCCCCCGTGCGGCGGGGCGGAACTTTTCAACGGACCCTGCCTCAGACAGACCGAGACTCGTGTCTTCTGGGGCGGTCTGTCGACCGATTCGATATTCTATCGTCGGGGGTTCGCAGTTATGTCCGATACGAGTATCACGTTACCTGTTTTTTCTCCGACGGCTCATTTCGGGCCAGGAGAAGTGTGCCTCTTGCCACGCTAGCGTGTTTCATATGCCCCACGGCACTTCCGGCTCAGACAAGCCGCGGCTGTGGAATCGCTGGCCACTGAGGCGACCCGTGGATTTGGCGCCCGCGCAGCTCTCGCGGCCGAGAGAGCCGCTGGACTACTGGATAAGGTAATTCATGACGTGTTGACTCCAGCGCCTCCACTGGAATTCGGTCGAAAGGGACCGTTTCTGCGGGTGGTTTTACCCCAATGCTAGGACTCGACCAGTTGACCTGCCGCTGGAGCGACCTCGGGTGCACTGCCGTCGGGGGACGCGGGTGGGCCAACTCCAAGCACGCGGGATGCTGTCGCATCGCGTGCGTCGATCGGCAGGCCACGCACCAGATGTCACTCTTGCCCAGGGTCACTGTTCCACAGATGCTGCCAGATGTCTTTCCCCATGCACGATTTCGTGACGCGGCCAGAGCTCGAAGAACACGTTTCGTGTCTTTGACTGGCGAAATCCCAGCATGGTGTCATGGTCTCGTGCTCTTAGAACTCCCACCTCTGCAGCGGATGATCTCCGCTGCCTACCTTCACACTCTGCGCTCCGAGAGGTTTGCACAGGCTCGGTTCGCCTCCTCGTCCTGCGGGCGGCATCAAGCTAGGGAGTATGTCTGCATTCCTCTTCCGTCGGACCACCTCACTCTGCCACCCCGATCACGACGAGCTAGACCCTCTGTGTGCTGACAGTTTGCATGGCAGCTTTCCCCCAGTCTTACATATATATATAGTCGGCTGCACATTTGAAGAGGAACGCTCAGTGGGCTGCGGCGCTGCCGTCGTGGTGTGCGCCCTCCTCCGGTTCCTCCTCCAAAACAGCGCGGGGCGGGGTGGGGAAACCCAGGAGAGGCTTCCAGAATGGCCCCCAGAGGCCCGATACGCCTCCGAGACTGCCAAGATGGCCCAGTTTGCCCCAAGAGAGTCGCTGAGGCTCCCAGGATGCCCTGGGAGATCCCGGGGAGGACCTACCAGGACGTCGCCCCTGCGTGCCCATCAGCGCTCTCCAGCGAGCCCAAAGCGAGCCCCCAACAAGAGGGTTCCTTACAGTGGAAGCCCATGCCAAGAAACGCCCTGCTGCCTCCAGGGTGCCCTGGGTTTCTTGGATTTCGATAGTTTTGCTATGGAAAGCGTGATGTTCACACACCAAAAATCAATGGACGTCCTGTGGTCTCAGGTTTGGTTGTTTTGTGAAAGGTTTCTTGTGGTCGAGCACCTACTGTACTCAGACCCCCTCGAGTCATGAAAAAACACGACGCGAGAGGTTTCTCGATTTCCGGCCTCGCGGGGCTTCGAACCGGGCCTCGGGACCGTGCAAAAGCTAGTCATGATGAGAGACCGGTGTCGGGGAAGGGGTCGAGACCTGATGGGGTCAACGTTGTGGAAAAAACACTGTCGGGGGCCTGGGTAGCCAGCCAAGAGGCCTTCGAAACGGCCACAAAAGACCCCGAAGGCCAATGGTGGCGCCAGCTCAGGGGAGCCCGCCAGAGCTCTGGGGCCGCCCCCAGCCCGAGGCCATCAGCCCGCTCCAGAGTGCGGTTCGATCCGATCGATTCGATATCGATTTCGGCTGGTTCGATCCGATTCGATTCCGCTACCCAGAGATCCGAGGATATGATTGTTTCAGTTCCGGCGTTCTTTGCTGGATTTCGACCTCCGGGACCCGTGATCGGGCACGGGGGCCATCAACATGGATCCGGGACGAAAAACATCACGGAACGGAGGAGGAGGAGGAGGAGGAGGAGGAGGAGGAGGAGGGACCTCTGGACTCTGGAGCCGCGGATGGAAGAGATCACATCGCGGCGGATGCCTAGGTCCGAGGCGGCCTGATGTTTGCACGGTGCACCTTAGGCGATGCTTAAGAAAACGTAAGTTTTCGTCCAGAGTCTCGATTATTCTTAACGTTTCAGTGTAAATCCCAAGATTTTGATAGAAATTCTCGGTTTTTATTCAAGTTCTGAGACTATGAATTTCTTAACCCATGATTTCTTGAGCATTTCGCAGGGTGTACTGTTGTGCACCTTGCGCATCAGATCCGATTCGAGTTCGATAGTGCGCCGATGCAGCCCACTGCGATGCGTTCGGTAGCAAACCATGGGAGCCTTGCATTCCATCGCAATTCCTTCTCGAGCATGCATTCGACTCGATCAGCGTCGGGCAATCGATGAGATAGCGTGGATCGGCGTCGGTTCGCGAGAGCCAGCAAGGTGGTATGGGAGGCTCCCATGAGTTGCCACCGAAGATGCACATTTCGATTCGATCCGATTTGCGGATTCGATGCTGCATGACCCTGCCTCGCGGTGGTGGCAATGGGGCATGACCCGCATGGGGGGTGAAGGAAAGGGCCCTCTGGGGCCCATCTGCGGCTCCTCTGGGCCCCTGCTGGCACCAGCATGGGCCCTGCTACTGCAAAGGGCTCCTGGACGGCACTTCTCTCGACCCCCCGTTCAGGCCACCCCCTTGTTAGGGCGACGATATCTATACATATCCACTGCTCCTGGCCAGACCAATCCTGGGCCCAGGAGCTGTGTATACGCCCTCCTGGCTTGGCCAGGGAGGCATATACACCGCTCCTGGGCCCAGGATGGGCCTGGCCAAGAGCAGTGGATATGCATAGATCTCGTCGCCCTACTTGTTGCCGCCCGCCCGAGGTGGCGGCCTCGCTGCTCCGCAGGGCCCACGGGGCCCGCCTCCGGGGCCTCAACGAGCGCTGGGCACGGCCACGTCCCCGCGCCCTCGCTCGGCGGCGGCGTCCGAGCCCTGGCCCTCGACGATTCGGGCAGCTCGACGGGCGGCGGCACGGGCGGCTCGCTCGCTCGCTCGCTGGCGCCTCCTCGTCCTCCTCCTCCTCCTCCCTCCACCTCCTCGCCCTCCTCATAGCACGACTGGTGCTTCTCGGGTAATCCTTTCAGGTGATCCTCCTCCTCCTCCTCCTCCTCCTCCTCCTCGTCTCGGCGGGGCACCTCGATGGGTGGCGGGGGTAGGGTTCGGAGTTCGTCGAACACGTGGCGAAGTCCGAGCCCTGCCAAAGCGTCCCATCGATTCAGGAGGATTGATGGCTGCTGGGTGTAGGGTTCGAATGTCGCCACCTGTTTGCGGTCTAGATTCTGGGGCGCGATCCCGTGGACACGCGGTCGCATGGATGCGATCCGCGCGGGGCATCCGTGAGAAAAGGCCCCATATCCGCGGCCTCGTGGGCTAGAGGCCCAGCCCGCGAGGCCGCGGGTACGGATGTGTTTCCCGCCCACGGGTTCCCCTCCGTTGCGTGAGCATGAAGCCCAGCGCGTTCCTTGACGCGTCCGCCAGAATGTGTCTCTGCACGCAGGGAGGAGAGGGATGGAGAGAGGTAGACAGGGAAGGTTCTAGGCCTCCCAGACAGGGTCAGAGCAGACGGGGTCTGAGGGTCGCGCCGCATCGCCGATGCATCGGCGATGCGGTTCGATGTGTAGCCCAATTTTGTTCACACCGGCGGCGCCGATGCATCGCCGACGCGTCGCCGCTGCATCGGCGATGAATTGGCGACGAGGCGCGATCCTCCAACCCCATCTACTCGGACCCCATGAGGAAGCCAGAGTCAGTGTGAGTCGGTGGATGTGGAGCAGCGCAGATGAGGAGGCGGAGCTTGAACAGGAATAAAACTAACGTAAAACGTAAA
Source organism: Prorocentrum cordatum (assembly GCA_963575745.1). Classification (NCBI taxonomy): domain Eukaryota; class Dinophyceae; order Prorocentrales; family Prorocentraceae; genus Prorocentrum; species Prorocentrum cordatum. The sequence goes on from CAUYUJ010015346.1 coordinate 218,754, forward strand.
CACACATTTGGGGAGCTTCGAATGTGTACGGTAGGTTCGCGTCGTGTCGACCGGCGGCGACCCCGCCGCCGGCGTTCAACGTTGAACGCCGCCAGCGACCTGGAATCGGTCGATGTTGAACGAGCTTTCGTTTCGGAAACGGCCGCTCCTTCAAGGTGGAGCGACCCCCGCGGCGTCAGATACCGACGCCGCAGTCAGCACGACACGAGCCTGCCTCATGTTTACGCAGTTTCTCTTCTTCCCAGCAGCATGGATGGAGAGGGGGTAGCCTCCTGCGGCAGCACGAGGAGGCACGGGGAGGGGGGCTGGCAGCCGGCCCCGATCGGGTGACCCCAGAGCGCCCGCAACTGCCCCCACGCCATGAGGGCCCCAGTGCCCCCCTCGAGCCCATGAGGTCCCCACAGCGCCTTTTGGATGGTGCCCCGCTCTGCCCCCCCGCGAAGGCTGCAAGCCCGGACGGAGCTGCGGCCAGCGCGTTCCGCCCCGAGGCTTTTCCTCGACCTCGGCCTCCAGGGGGCCGTTGTCGGGCTCCCGGGGGGGCCACAAGACGTGGATCCGGGACGGACAGCTGCCCCTGGGGAAGGGGCCGGGACCTCCTGGGGCCGCGCGCGGAAGAGAGGGTGGTCGGGTGGCTGCGAGCACGAGCCCGGCCGCCACAACGCACGGCCCGGCGCGTGCTGGGCCGCGGCCGGCAGTCACCTTAAGGCCCGGTCTGGCCGGGCGCGTTTGCGAGGAGCGTCGCCTCGTCGAGGTCCTGCTGGCCAGGGGCCACCGCTCATTGTGGGTGGGCTCGATCACAGAGGTCCCCGGCTCACGGCCACCGATTGGGCTTGGGCCCATCAAGGTTTGCGAGAGAGAGAGAGAGAGAGGCCAAATGTGCTGCAACGCTGAACTGTCGATCTCTTGGGAGAGCTCCAGGTGACCCCAGAAGGCTGGAGGGTGCCCAAGAGGAGGGTGCCCAAGACAGTCCCAACAAAGCCCAAAGAGCGTCTCACACTTGAACATGATCCGAAGACATTCCGAAAAGCCAAGCCAAAAGTGCGCCAAGAGATTCCAAAAGGCTCCCAAGAAGCCAATATTTCCCGGAAATGCGCTCGAGGGAAGCGCCACGAAGCCCCCAAGAGAGGCTTCGGACGCCCGTGGTTCTAGACTCCCCTTGGGAGCTTGGCTTTCCACAAGCTTCCAGAGGAGTCTGAGTCCACCGTGTCACCTACGTCGTCGTCGTCGCCGCAGTCGTCGCCGCCGCCGTCAGTCGCCGTCGGCGTCACTGCCCAGGGCCGCCTGCGGTCCGATTCGATTCGCTGGCTGGGGCCGCGATTGCGATGCCGTGCGAGTCGGTTCGGCTCACCGGAACCAGCTGGGGCTGGCTGGAGCCAGGCGCGGCGATCCGATCTTGATTCGAGTCGGGGCGATTGGCTGGCGAAATGCGCCTCGTTTCGGGTCCGATCCCATTTCGCGATTCGATCCAGCTCGGGCCTGCCGTCTTCGTCGCCGCCGTCGTCATCGTTTCCGCTGTCGTCAGCGAAGGACTACGTGCACCGCATCGGTCGCACGGGGCGCGCGGGGAACAAGGGTGTCGCCTATTCCTTGCTGCTCCCCTCGGAGGACAAGAAGGCGCGGGGACGAAAGCGGACTTTCGGAGGTCTGGCCCCTCCACGGATAGGAAGCTCACGTCGGCTCTCGGGCTTCCCGACAAGAGTGATGCAACTCCTGGGAGGTCAAATTTTGACTTCGCCCTGGTCCGAACTCTGGCTTAGTCCCGGTTCATCCCGCTCAAGCCGGCGTAATCCCGGTCAACCCGCGACCTAATCCAGCATAACAGCCCCCAAATGAGGCTTGAGCCTCCCCCATCCTTCTGGCGAAGACCTCCCGGTGGTTGCTTCCTATCTTTCCGCGCGCCTCTCTCGGCCAGACGTGAGGTCGCGGCCGGGCCGCGGGACGGTTCCGTCGGTTCGTGGAGGCTCTCGAGAGATGCGTCCGCTGCGCCCCGTCGAGGGCTTCTGTCCAGGGTGCTGGCCGGCGGCTGGAGGCCCGAGCTGTGGCCCGAGGGCCACCAGGCGTCGACGAGGGAGGAGGAGGAGGAGGAGGAGGAGGAGGAGGAGGAGGAGGAGGAGGAGGAGGAATGGGCGGAATGGGCGGTGAGGCGGGTCAGCAGCGGCAGGCGCACGCAGCCCGACAGTCATAAGAGTGGCATTAAAAAACCGGCCCGAACGGTGTTCGAACGGGCGGGGGAGAGACGGCACGGGCGAACGTTCGCCCTAAGCGCGAGCGGGTTCCTCTGTTCCCCGCGCGCTCCCCCCAAGGAGCAAAGAGTTCTCTCTAAAGCGAGTCCCTCCCCTAAGCTCACGAACTTCCGAGCTGCGCCCAGCCCCAATATCGACACCGCCGTGCCGCCCCAATAAGCCGACCCGAGGGGCGCCACTCCCCCGGGCGACCGCACCCCCCCACGCACGCCAGGGCGGGGAACCCTGACCGTGGGAAGGATGGGTGTGGATCTCCAATGAGCCCCCCGCAGGGGACCCCGCCTCCCACCCTTGCCCCAGCGGAGTACCGGGAGGGCCAAGCAAGGAGAGGCGTGGCGACGAGGTGTGGCGACGAGGTGCAATTTTCTCTCCCCTTGGCCCCCTACGGGCAAACAAGGGTGACGATCGGGCTGCTACCCGCCTGTTTTTCTGGGGAGGAATCCCAGTGGCACAGGTGCCTGAGGAGGAGGAGGAGGAGGAGGAGGAGGAGGAGGCGGAGGGAGGAGGGAGGAGGGAGGAGGAGGGAGGAGGGAGGAGGAGGAGGGAGGGAGGAGGGAGGAGGGAGGGAGGAGGGAGGAGGGAGGAGGGAGGAGGTTGGAGGTTGGAGGGGAGGAGGAGGAGGAGGAGGAGGAGGAGGAGGAGGAGGAGGAGGAGGAGGAGGAGGAGGAGGAGGAGGAGGAGGAGGAGGAGGGGAGGAGGAGGAGGAGGAGGAGGAGGAGGAGGAGGAGGAGGAGGAGGAGGAGGAGGAGGAGGAGGGAGGGAGGAGGAGGGAGGAGGGAGGAGGAGGAGGAGGAGGGAGGGAGGAGGGGAGGAGGGAGGAGGGAGGAGGAGGAGGGAGGAGGGAGGAGGAGGGAGGAGGGGAGGGAGAAGGAGGAGGAGGAGGAGGAGGAGGAGGAGGAGGAGGAGGAGGGAGGAGGGAGGGAGGAGGAGGGAGAGGGAGGAGGGAGGAGGAGGGACGAGGGAACGAGGGACGAGGGACGAGGGACGAGGGACGAGGGATCAGGGACGAGGGACGAGGGACGAAGGACGAGGGAGGAGGGAGGAGGAAGGAGGGAGGAGAGGGGAGGGGGAGGGGGAGGAGGAGGAGGAGGAGGAGGAGGAGGAGGAGGAGGAGGAGGAGGAGGAGGACCGACGCCTGGCCTGGCCGACGCAGAAATTCGACACCTTCCTCCTCTGGATCAGTCTGGCCGTATTCACCGCGATGGGGCTCTCACAGGTGGGGCCTTGTCGGGGATCGTCGGTATTGATGGGTCCGTTTTGTTTCCTGACTTAAAATTTGGGAGCCGTGGAGGGTGGGCCTGCGCCTCGGTCGACCGTCACGGCCAGTCCCAGGGAGCTATCTATGGGGCCCTCCCCCTTCCTCTTCAGGAGATTGGCCTCGCCGAGCTCTGGGCGTTCTATCAGTGTCTCTGTCATTGTCAGGCTCCTCTCACGGTGGTCACCGATTGCCGTGCTATCTTGGATGGCCTGGCGCTTGGGAGGGCCGGCTGCTGCGCGCCCATTCGCTTGTACTCAGAAGTTTGGGAAGCGATTTGGTTTAAACTTGATGATGTAGGGCTTGATCTCGTGGATGTTGTGTGGACCCCTGCCCACAAGTCGTGGGCGGAAGCTCAGGCTAGGGGAGTCCCGTGGCTTCATTCTAGGTCCAATCATCTTGCTGATCAATTCGCTAAGAAAGGAGCCGCCCATCACCACCAGGACCCCGAGTTAGAGCATCGGCGGGGTCTTGCTTGGTGGGCGGCCCGACACGTGGCCTACTATACGGGCCGTGTCCTCCACCATCTGCAACTCTCAGGGTTTCCTGATGTTGAGAGGCCCCGCATCCGACGGGTGCTGGACCCTTGCGATTTAGTTTCTGATCCGAGGGGTCACCATGTCAAGCTGCTTCGGAATGGGCGTTGGTGCTGTCTGCAGTGCGGCCGTGAGACGGCCTCCCGAGCTAGGCTCATCAGCAGGCGTTGCACTGGCGTCCCGGACACCCTCTCTCGCGCCCATCCGTCTCATAAGCTCTGGTGGGCGGGTGGGTTTCGGGGAGGAATGGCCTGGTGCTCCCGATGTGGAGCTCACGGGGCTAAGCAGGTCCTGAAGATCGGGGAGCCATGCCAGCCGCCCACGGCGTGGGGTCTTCGTTCCATCAGGGCCCTGAAGGAGGGCAAGGACCCATCTTCTCGCCGCTTTCTCGGCCGCTCGTCGCCCGTCTCGGTGCCTCTTGCCTTTCGGGGGGTGGACTGGGCGGAGGGGTTGCTGGAGGTGGCGGCGGAGACGCTCGATCCCGCCGAGTTCTGGGGAGAGATGGCGACCTAGAGGTCCTCCCTCTCCGGCACTCGCGGTCTGAAGTTTTCGTTCTCTTGCCTGGCTCCGCCGTCCGCGAGGGGTGGGCGCGTGAGCTGGGCCCCGCTCCCCTGGTGATGGAATGCCCCATCGTTGCGGGGTGAGCCGTGGCGAGGACCTCTGGATGATGGCGGGGTCCCCTCTGGGGGCCCCGTCCCGAGGAGGCAACAAGGCAACGAGGACGAGGAGGAGGAGGAGGAGGAGGAGGCGGAGGCGGAGGCGGAGGCGGAGGCGGAGGCGGAGGCGGAGGCGGAGGCGGAGGCGGAGGCGGAGGCGGAGGAGGAGGAGGAGGAGGAGGAGGCGGAGGCGGAGGCGGAGGCGGAGGAGGGAGGAGGAGGAGGAGGGGAGGAGGAGGAGGGGAGGAGGCGGAGGAGGAGGAGGGCGGAGGAGGAGGAGAGAGGAGGGGAGGAGGAGGAGGAGGAGGAGGAGGAGGAGGAGGAGGAGGAGGAGGAGGAGGAGGAGGAGGAGGGGGAGGGGGTTCCTCCCCTCCCTCAAGCAGCGCAACCATCTGTCGAAGATAGCTTGTTTCCCCGGAGTGATCCATGTGCCAGCTTTCCCGGGGATGGCCGTGCGGATGTCTGATGTCGGCGTTGGACGCCTTTGGCGCGCTCCGCACGCCAGGGAAGAGGGCCTACCGCCGACCTGAGAAATCCGCGCGTACCTCCTAAAGTCCATGTTTACGGTCAACCTGCACACTAAGGATGAGCGACTTCTCAAGGTTACCCTTCCATCCTTCCCCTTCGGCCCATCCTTGGCCGCTTTCGTTGGCCGCGCCCCGCCCGCAGAGTGTCGACATAACCTTCCAAGGCCCTTGCATCATTATCGTGGGTCTTTATTGTATTCATACAAATCTTAAGAAAAAGCTTGAGCGTTCATGGATTGGACATTGGGCGCTTCCTCGGAGCTTTCTTTCTTCGTCGAACTTCCGTATATGTGGACCTGGACAGCGGTTTCAAGGAAACGTTTGGAGCGACGATCATCTAGTTACAGTCTCAACGCTCGAAGTGACGTTCACTGTTTTAGCTTAAAGCTGGTTTCGGCCCTGTACCAGCCCTTGGTGACGCACCGACCCCGGATCGCCCATGCGCTGCCCTTGGCTGCCTGGGCGCCCCGCCCCGCCCCAGCAGCCTGGGGCGTCGCTCTCGGGGGCCCCATCCGGAGGAAGGAGAGGCTGCCCGCGCGCCAGTGAGAGGGGCCGATGTTCCACCATCACCACTAGCATGTGTTAGGCAGGAGAGGGAGGAGGAGGAGGAGGAGGAGGAGGAGGAGGAGGAGGAGGAGGAGGAGGAGGAGGAGGAGGAGGGAGGAGGAGGAGGAGGAGGAGGAGGAGGAGGAGGAGGAGGAGGACCTCCACGCCCTCCCTTCTCCCCCGTCCCCTGCACGGTAGTGGGGGTGGCAGCTTGGCCCATCAAGTGAGGGTGGTGGGGGGCAGCGCCGAGCCAAGAGATCCGCGCGGAGCCCGAAAGGTTAGGGTCCCTCCGTTTTCTGTTCCTCTACCATCGCCGACGGACTGCCCGAGGTATCGCCGATTCTGGGTCAAAGCTCTCCCCTCTGAGCCAGTTCCCCCCCTTTTGGCCTTCCTCGATGCCAAGACCGCCGCGAGGGCGCGAAGCCAAACGCAGCTCGCCATTCGCCACTCCTCATCCTCCTTCTCCTCGTCCGCCTCTTCTTTCACAGAGGGTGGAGGCGGCGCAAGAGCGCGAAGTTGTCTGCGTTTCGCGCAGCGCGAGACGCGCGCTTAGCTACCCTTGCTTCTTGGCCTCCCTCGAAGGCGCAAGACATCATCCAGGTCCTCCAGCGCAGCGAGCTCCCGGTGGCGGGGGCCAGAGGAGGACCGAGGCTCGAGGATCGAAGTTTTGGCGCGCTGGAGGTTCGAGGATTGCGAATCAAAGTTTTCCCGGCGGAGCCGGGTGAAATTCCGTGCTCGCCGGTGACTGACCGGTCGATTGACTGATTGGCACGTCTGACAACACATTTCAAGCGCAACCGCAACCGCAACCGCAACCCGGCGACACATTTCAACCCGCCCGCGGCAACCGCAACCGCAACCAGGCGACACATTTCAACCCGCCCGCGCAACCGCAGCCGCAACCACAACCAGGCGACACATTTCAACCCGCCCGCGCAACCGCAACCGCAACTGCAACCCGGCGACACATTTCAACCCGCCCGCGCGCGCAACCGGATTCGCAACCAGGCGACACATTTCAACCCGGCCGCGCAGCCGCAACCACAACCGCAACCAGGCGACACATTTCAACCCGCCCGCGCGCCTCTGCAACCGCAACCTGGCACCACATTTCAAGCCGGCAGCACAACCGCAACCGCAACCAGGCGACACATTTCAACCAGCCCGCGCAACCGCAACCGCAAAAGCAAGCAGGCGACACATTTTTACCCGCCCGCGCAACCGCAACCGCAACCGCAACCAGGCGACACATTTCAACCCAGCTGCGCAATCTCAACCGGACCTCGCAACCTCAACTGCAACCGTAACCAGGCGACACCTTTCAACCAGCCCGCGCACGCAACCGCACAAGCAAGCAGGCGACACATTGTTACCCGTCCGCGCAGCCGCAACCGCAACCGCAACCAGGCGACACATTTCAACCAGCTCGCGCAACCGCAACCGCAACCGCAACTAGGCGAGATGTTCAACCCGTCCGCGCAACCGCAACCAAACCGCAACCAGGCGACACATGTCAGCCCGCAACTGCAACCGGATTCGCAACTAGGCGACACATTTCAACCCGCTCGCGCGCGCAACCGCAACCGCAACCAGGCGACACATTTCAACCTGGTCGCGCAGCTTCAACCCGCCCGCGCAACCGCAACCGCAACCAAGCGACACATTTAAACCCGCCCGAGCGCGCAACCGCAACAGCAACCAGGCGGCATATTTCAACCCGCCCGCGCAACCGCAACCGCAACCGCAACCCGGCGACACAGTTCAACCCGCCCGCGCAACCGCAACCGCAACCGCAACCAAGCGATACATGTCATTCCGCCCGCGCACAAGGGCGGCGCATTTCAACCCGCCTTCACAACCGCAACCGCAACCAGGCGATACGTTTCAGCCCGGCCGCGGGCGCGCGCATCCGCAACCGCCCGTCGCCGGCGCGTGCTCGGCGCCCCCACCGCGCGTCCGAGGCGCCCGCCCTGAAGCTTTCTTGGGCTGCGCGGGAGAGACGGGGAGGACGAAGAGGACTCTGAGCAGGAGTGGGAGGGGGAGGTGGAGGGGAGGGGGAAGAGGTGGAAGTGGAGGAGGGCGAGGAGGAGCAGGAGGATTAGGAGGAGGAGGAGAAGGAGGAGGAGAAGAAGGAGTAGGAGGAGGAGGCACAAAAGGAGAACGATAGGGCGGGGGCAGGGAGGGGGGCCATGAAGACGAGCGAGTAGGAGGAGCAGGAGGAGGAGGAGGAGGAGGAGGGAGGAGGAGGAGGAGGAGAGGAGAGGAGAGGAGCAGGGAGGCGAAGGAGAAGGATGGTGTGATGCAGGAGCATGGGGACGATGAGGAGAAGAAGGACGATGAGGAGGAGAGGGAGGGAGGAGGAGGAGACGACGAGGAGGACGAGGGAGGAGGAGGAGGAGGAGGACGAGGAGGGCGGGCAGGCTGGCCAGGAGGAGGAGGATGATGGGTAGGGGGATGCATGGGTGGGGGTGCTTGAGGAGGTGCAGGAGCAGATGCTACTGGTGGAGGACGACCAGCGGCGCGATGGGAAGATGGAGGTCCAGGAACCATGAGGAGGAGGAGGAGGAGGAGGAGGAGGAGGAGGAGGAGGAGGAGGAGGAGGAGGAGGAGGAAGAGGCCGATGAGGAGGAAGACGCCGTGTAGGCGGGGGGCGCAGAAGGCGGTGGCAGCACACCATCAGCAAAATGGGAAGGATGAGGACGAGGAGGATGAGGAGGAGTTGGAGAGGGAGAACGTGTACGAGGATTCGGGCGTGGAGGTGAATGTCCTGCTGTCGGTTTCCGGGCATTCCCCGCGGTTCTCCGCCAGGACATTGCAGCGGGGAATCCCCAGTCCACGCTGCTGCCTCTGATTGTCCGTTTTAAGGTGAAGGTTCGAGGGTCGAAGACCGAGCATCGAAGACTGAGGATCGAGGTTCGAGGTTCGAAGTGCAAGGTTCGGCAATCGTGGATTGAGGATGGAGGTTCGAGGATCGAGTTTCGAGGATCGAGGTTCGAGGTTTCTAGAAATCCGCAGTCCCACGCGACGGGCCTCCTGGAGGACCTATTGAGGCATGAGGCACAGAGGAGGGAGACGAGTCGAAGGGGGAGCAGAGCAGTTACGCGATGAGGACGATGATACGGCGGAAGATGGGCTAAGGGGAGGGGGAGAGGAGAAAGGGAGGGAGAAAAGGAGAGAGGAGGGAGGGAGGAGGGATTTCCAGGGCTGCCGCCATCACGTGGAGGCATGAGGAGCCGCCAGCAGCAGAAGCCCGAAGGTGCCGCCGGAGCTCCAGGCCCTCGTCAGGCACAGTCGCCCTGGCGGCAAGGGCAAGGGCCGGGGCAAGGGCCGGGGCAAGGGCGGCTCCAAGGGCCGCCCCAAGGGCGGCGGCGGCGGCTTCCACGGCGGCGGCGGCTGCCAGGGCGGCGGCGGGGGCGGCGGCTTCTCGGGCGGCGGCGGCCGGTGAGGGCGGTCGGGCGCCGGGGGGGGGGGGCGGCCGGAGGAGGCGGCCCTGGCGGAAGCCCGCCTCTCCCGTTCCTTCCCCCTCTCTCCCTCCTCCCTCCTCCTCCCTCGCCTCCTTCTTCCTCCTCCTCCTCCTCCTCTGCTCCACCACTACCACCTCCACCTCCTCCTCCTCCTCCTCCTCCTCCTCCTCCTCTCCTTACTCGTCCTCCCTTCCTCGTCTCTCCTCCCTCCTTCGGCCCATCTCCTCGGTGTGCTCGGTGCTGAAGGCAGGTTGGTGATTCACTGGTGCCTAAAATCCTCATCCTCCTCGTCCCACCTGGGCTTCCCCGCTACTCATCCTCCTCCACCTGATGCCCCTCCTTTTCCCATTTTCGCTCCTCCTCCTCCTCCTCCTCCTCCTCCTCCTCCTCCTCCTCCTCCTCCTCCTTTCCTCCTCCTCCTCCCTTCCCCTCTCATCCTCCTCCTTCCCTCCTCCTGCTCATCCCTGGTCTCAGCATCCTCCCTGTGCTCCTTGACCCCTTGGCGGCGCCTCTAGCGCCGTCCCTGGCGCGCTTCGTGCGCCGGGGGAGCGGGGAGCAGGGAGCAGTGCCGATCGCTCTTGTCACCGAACAGTGCCTTCACTCAAGGGGTTGGAGGGGTGTGGCGGAATTTGGCCATGAGGGCCGCAGGGGGCGCCTCGCGGGCGCCGCCCCGTGCCCTGGCTGGGCGTGGCGCGGTGTCGCCCCGGTGGGCGGCCGTGGGCGCCTCGCGGGCGCGCCGCCCCGTGCCCTGGCTGGGCGTGGCGCGGTTTCGCCCCGGTGGGCGGCCGTGGGCGCCTCGCGGGCGCCGCCCCGTGCGCTGGCTGGGCGTGGCGCGGTTTCGCCTGGTGGGCGGCCGTGGGCGCCGCGTGCTGCTTGCGCTGCACTGCCCACATAGCTTACACGGTCGAGCTTGCGCCACGTGTTTGCTCGCCCACATGGCGTTTGCCGCACAGCTTGCACCACGCATGGCTTGCACTGCATATGCACTGCACATGCACTGCACCTGCATTGGCTGCAGCGCGCGCAGCTTGCAGCACATACTTTAGCGTGCACCACATAGCGTACACAGCCAAATTGCACGAGTTTACTGTCTTGGGTCCACGCTTTCGTCTTGAGCAGGAGGAGGATCAATGCTACGCTTCGTTGGGAGTGCTTGGCTGCGTGGAAGCCTCAGCCTCTGGAGGCCCCCAGTGCCATTCCAGAACTGGGGACCTCCACGGGTGAAGTAGTATAAAAGCTACCAGACCCCAGTGCACAATTTGATTGCATGCTTGCTTGCTTGCCTAGGACGGGGCTAGGACGAGGGACACTCTGTTCCAGAGCGTGCCGGAATGCTCTCAGAGCGTTCGGCAACGTCTGGGACGGTCGCGGCGCCCGATGCATCCTCCAGAGCCGCCGGCTCCCGTAGATCTCCGATCCATCCTCACCCGATGTCACCCTCGTCCTGGCTTGGTCTTCTTGCCCACCTCCATGCTTCCACGTGTGCCCCGAGATCGAGCCCGCGGCCTCCGTCGGGCAATGGTCTGGGTGCGGCCCCGCGGCGCGCGCTTCGCGCCCTCCTCCCGGCCCGCGCGCGGGGCCTCCGCCGCGCCGCGCGCGCGGGAGGGGCCCCCGGCCGGGGGGGGCCCAGTTGTCTCAGCGGCCGGCGTCTGCACGGACCGGTGCACGGGTGCGGCAGGGAAAAGCGGCGGCCGGGGGCGCGGCCTGGCCGCGGTGGGCGGCGGCCCACGGCGGCCCAGGGCGGCGGGGGCGCGGCGTCCGGCGGGCCGCTGGCGGGGGCGGCGGCGGCGGCGGGGGGGTCGGCGCGGCGGCGACGGTGGCAACGGGGGCGGCGGCGGGGGCGGCGGGGGCGGCGGTGGCGGCGGTGGCGGTGATGGCGGCGGTGGCGGCGGCGGCCGTGACGGTGTCGGCGGTGGTCGCGTCGGAGGGAGGATCAAGAGGCTGAGGAGGGAGGTGCAGCCTGCGGAGGAGGAAGGGGAGGAGGTCCAGGCGGTGGAGGCGGAGCGCGGCGCGACTGCGTCGTGCATTTGTCTCGCACAGGGCATATTGCCGCCCGTCTGTTCGCCTGCCTCCTCCCGCCTCATCGGCCACATGTACCCCCCCTTCACTTCCTCCACCTCCATCCCCTCCTCTTCTCCCTCCCCACTTCTCCTCCCGTCTCCGAAGTAAGATGGGAAGGAGGAGGAGGAGGAGGAGGAGGAGGAGGAGGGTTCATGAGAATGAGGAGGGACGATGCGAACGAGGAGGAGGAGGAGGAGGAGGAGGAGGAGGAGGAGGAGGGAGAGTTGGCGGAGGTGGAGTAGGACAAGGTGGAGAAGGAAGGTGGAGTAGGGGGACCTCCTGGGAAGGAAGATGGGTCCCTGAAATCCCCCACGTTCTCTTCCTCCCCCCGTCCCTCCTCATCCTCCTTTTCATCCATCCTCTCGCCTCCCTGTCCTCACTTCTCTTCCTCCGTCCGCTTCCCTCTTCACCATCCATCTTCCTCATAAAGGCCTTCACTCTGTCGCACTACCAGGCGTGTTGGGGCGGGCTGGGCGTTTGCCTGAGACTTCCAGCAGCTTAGGAACATGAGGCTTTGGATTTCCATTCGTTACAAGGATGGAGGGCGGTTCCTTTCAACATGGGACTCGCCTTAGCACCGGTCTCGATGTGTTGCAACAGTTAGGCGGATGGAGGGTGGCTTCTTTCCAGAGTGGGGCGATCGATCGAGTTTTCCTCACAATGAACGATCAGAAGCCTAGACATGTGCAACAGCTGCCCAGATGGAGGATGGTTCCGTTGTATAGAATGTCTCTCGTTCGAGATTGCTCCAACGTTGCTCATGACAATAGGTATAAGGCATGTGCAACAGTTACGCGATGTGGTGTGGCTTCGACTTAAAACGGATATGTCGCGGACAATACAGCTTCGCCATCTGATCATAGTTGTTCGCACCCCTGTCTGTTATAATTTGCGAACAGGATGCAGAGAGCTCCATTTCAAAACGGACCTCTCGCCTGATCGAGAGGCCCACAGGGTGCTCATCTTTCAGGGGGGCGCTTCTTGCAGTGGACAGGAAGGCTTGCGTGGACCTTCGGGAGGGAACTTGTGACGGGAGAGTGGATTGCAGCACCGCTGATTCATTTTGTGTTTGTGCTTTCTGTGATCCTCCTCCTCATCCGTCTCGCGGCGCACAGCGGAGGCATCCCGCCTCCTGCGTGCCGCCGAGGGACTTTGCCGCGCGGCGGTGGCGAGCCTTCGCGGCTCCGCCACGTCGCCGCCCGCGCCCGCGCCCGACGCCGCGCCTCCCCCGAGGCGGCGGCGACGAGGGCGAGGGGGCCGCGGGGCGGCTGCCGCGGGCCGCGCCGCGCCTGGCGCGGCGGCCGACGAGGCGAGCGCCCGCCCTGGAGAGAGACTGGCCGCACCCATGGCGGCGGAAGCGGCTGGCGTCGGCCGCGGGCCGAGGCGGCGGCGCCGCCGCCCTCGCCCCGCACCTGCCGCTGCACGTCATGATGTTGCTGCTGCTGGTCTTCCTCTCATGGTGCTGGACACTACGCAGGTGGAGGAGGAGCTGGACGACGAGTGGGCCGACGGTGGCCGCCCAGCACGCCCTGGCCGTGGCGATGCTGGCGCGGCGGCGGCCTGCGATGGCGCTGGCTCCCTGGCGGCTGGCGCCGCGGCGGAGCCCTCCGAGGCGGCCCCCTTCGCGGCGATCGCCCTCGCGCACGGGCTTTCGCCAGAGCTCGCCGCCGCCCTCGCCGCGGCCGTTCGCGCCCAGCGGGACCGTGCCCTCGCTGGCGGAGCCCGCGGCGGTGCCTCATGAGGGAGCCGTTCGAGGCCGGGGCGGCGGCTGCGGCGGCGTCCGGGGCCCCCTCGTCCTCGTCTTCGGCATGTCCTCGATCATGGGCACGGTAGCTCGCGGCGCGGAGCTGGCCGACTAGGTGCGGGCCGTGCCGTGTGCTGGAGCGGCTCGGAAAACTGCGGTCTTTCGGGCCCTCGGGGCACTTCGGGAACCGTCCTTGGTTCCCCTAGTGCGGGTGGGTGGGGCCCGCCTGGGCCCTCGCCCGCCCTGCCGCGGCGGGTGGCGGGGCCCTTGGGGGTCGCCGTCGCCGTGTCTGGCGGTGCGTTGTCTGGTCATGGCTTCCTCCTCGGAGGCCAGCGACTGGGCAGCTCGCCCTGGTCCGTCGGGGGGGGTGCCCTCGTCGCCGACGGCCGCGGGTGCCAGCGGGGTTCCCGCGCGCTCGGCTCGTTGTCGGGCGCTCGGGCGGCGCGCCGAGACAGACGGCCCGCCGCGCTAGTGGGTGCGCGCTCCTCCTCCTAATCCTCCTCCTCCTCGTCCTCCTCCTCCTCCTCCTCCTCCTCCTCCTCCCTCCTCCTCCTCCTCCTCCTCTTGCCCTCCTCCTCCTCTTCCTCCTCTCCTCGTCTCCTCCTCCTCCTCTCCTCCTCCTTCTCCTCCTCCTCATCCTCTGTCTCCTCCTCCTCCTCCTCCTCCTCCCCCTTTTTTCCCCTCCTCCTCCTCCTCTGTCTCCACCTCCGCCCTC